>JAQFVV010006371.1:591688-724165 GCA_028023455.1 Epiperipatus broadwayi | reverse complement strand
GTTTCATAAACGCTCAGAGTTTGTATTTAGATCTAGTTTCTTTATTCCTGTCTTTCACTGACGATAGCAAATAGCTTGAAATCATGATCTGAAAGTGGAATTATAGTTAGAGATAGTGAATACTAACTACTCTGACGTTTATGTAAACAAAACATACGCTTGATGGGCATTTTTGGTAGAAGCATCTGTGGATAAATAAAGCGTTAGAAGTTTTTTAATTGCATTTTTGTTTATCATAAATGTACCTTTGAGGTCTTTTTGCAATGTATAGATTGAGAGGCTTCTACTATGTGGTGATGCTGAACTGAGATCAGACCATATAGCTATCTGGTTTGCTATGCTGAGTTTGAAGAATTCGTGTCTAAAAAATTCACGCTTGCAAGCTGAATAGAAATTGTTTCATAAACGCTCAGAGTTTGTATTTAGATCTAGTTTCTTTATTCCTGTCTTTCACTGACGATAGCAAATAGCTTGAAATCATGATCTGAAAGTGGAATTATAGTTAGAGATAGTGAATACTAACTACTCTGACGTTTATGTAAACAAAAATATTGATGGGCTTTTTGGTAGAAGCTCATCTGTGGAATAAATACAAGCGTTAGCAAGTTTTTTAACTTGCATTTTTGTTTATCATAAATGTACCTTTGAGGTCTTTCTTGCAATGATATAGATTGAGAGGCTTTACTATGTGGTGATGCTGAACTGAGATCAGACCATATAGTATCTGGTTTGCTATGTGAGTTTGAAGACATTACGTGTCTAAAATTCACGCTTGCAAGCTGAATAGAAATTGTTTCATAAGCTCAGAGTTTGTATTTAGATCTAGTTTCTTTATTCTGTCTTTATGGATAGCAAATAGCTTGAATCATAATCTGAAAGTGGAATTATAGTTAGAGATAGTGAATACTAACTACTCTGAGTTTATGTAAACAAAACATACGCTTGATGGGCGTTTTTGGTAGAAGCTATCTGTGGAATAAATAAAGATTAGAGTTTTTTTTCATTTTTTTTATATATATATATATATATATATATATATATATATATATATATATATATATATATACAAAAGATAAGTATAATAGACTAAAACTATTCTCAAAAATATTTAATAAATAATAAAGATGCTTGAAAAATAAATTGTGAATAGCAAATAAAATAAACCTTAGTACATTAGGAAATATAAAATGTCTGTGGAAGTTAATCCAGATCTACTGTTAAAAGAAAATGTGAAATACTTTCTTCATAATAATAATAATAATAATAGTAACTAAATAAGCAAAGAGTCAATCAAATGCTAAATCATGTATTACCAGTGCAAGGGGTATTTAAATCAAATATATAAGACAAGTTGCAGATAATCTTTAATTATTAAAAGAAAAAAAACTGCTACATTGTCAATAACCTGACATGTAAATTTTAATAATTTTAATAATATTCATATGAGAATAAATGGAACAAAGATGATTGTAATGTGGATATGCTACCAGAGGAGTGTTTGAAATAAAAGTATTTGAAATGACAATAATAAGAATTTATAGATGTGCAATTGGTCTGAATCCTGGAGAACAATTATAATGCCAGTAAAAGTTAAAAAGTATTTTTTTTTGTTGTTTTTGTTTAAAACTTATATTTTAAGCAAAGAAGTGGAAGGAAAACTTGCAACATCATATTGGTATACATATTAATTCCATACTGTAAATATAGTTATTATTGCAAGAAGGGAATAGCAGATCAATAGATAATAAAATTAATAATTGATTTAAATTTTCATATTTAAGTCATTAATTATTTAAAGATATGTGTTTATCAAATAGTGGTAGATAATTAAGATAAATAGAGATGATTAATAAATAAATGAAATATACCACAAAAGCAGTTAACAATATATATGTTATGAAGAGGTAATAGTTTGCATGTAAATATACAATACTGAAAACAAGAAATGATGATATTTTAAATTTGACCTTATGTGTTATGATGAACAATTTAATATAGTTATATAGAATTATAAGTAATTTTATTTGATGATTTGTACAAGCAAATAGTTATAAGGAAGATAATAGACAAATATAAGTTAGAAATATGAAGGTAATACTTAAGTTTTTAGCTAAAGCAAAGATAAGTATTGTATTTAAGATACACCAAACAGTGGTCTATTGACAGCTGAATCTCATAAATTGTAAATGTAATTATTGAAGGAAGATATAAGTGTTCAGAGTTAATAGTAAAGAGCATAAAATTTTTATTGATTGTATTTTAGTATATAGGTTGAGAATAAAACCATAGGAAAATGGAGTTTGAGATCGAAAAACTAATTGACAATTTTATAATTATTATAATAATACTTTTTTAGAAAAAATAAATAAATAAATAAATAAATAAATAAAGATCAAAGGATAAATATCTTGTTATCTAAAAATACATAAAAGGTGATATTTTACCACATTATAATATGATTATTGTATTGAAGCAAGAATATAATAATTAATGTTTTCCATTTTGTTTTTATAATTTAAAGCCTAACATGGGTTAATAATTTTAAAAGAAAGGGAAAAATGATTGTCTAATGGAGTTTTGTTATATATATATATATATATATATATATATATATATATATATATATATATATATATATATATATATATATATATATATAGTACCACTTATGAAAAAGTGATCCACATGAAATTTTTATCTAAAAATTATTCAAATAAAATTCTTATAAATAATGTGAAGGTTAATAAATAAATAAATAAATAGATTTGTATAAATCTAAAGAGTTACTATCAGTAAAAGTACAAGTACTTAGTTAGAATGGGGGAGAAGGTTTGCTTTACAAATGTTAAAACTAAAAGTTTAATAATTGATTGAAAGGGGAAGGGAATTAACTTAAAAATTTTTAAAAGTAAATAAAAGTTAAAGTATGACAGTTCAAGAAATAAATCATATAAAATTTAAGGTACCTTCTCTTTTCATTTAAACTTTTTAAAGAAAGAAAAAAGTATATACATATATAAGTGCATTAATAGAAATTGTAAATATAAGGAATAGTAAAATAAATGTGTGCTTGTTGATAAAATAAATATGTTTATATATTAAAGAATATATGAAAGTTATAAGTTAAAAGAAATTCACTCAATGATTGTATATTAAAAACTACATAAAAGAATGAAATTTAGCAATGATTACTAATTAAAAATCCACAAAACAACAAATTAGCAATGGCTACCAACTGACAACAGAATTAAAATCTTATCAAAGGAATGCAATCAAAAACAGTGGAGGAATTTCAACAACAGATATAACTAGCAGATATAAAAACGAATTAACATGTCATCACATAAGTAGTCCAGTTTTTCATTGATCAATCAGTTGAGTTCAATCTATCAGTTGAGATCAGATTAAATCAGTTCTTCAATCAGTTCAATCAATCAGTGAGTATATCATGTATTCAGAATCAGTGTTTTCCAGGACTATGCAGTGCTAATAACAATTGGAATTATATGACCAGACCCTAAACTTAGTTCGATGAAATAGCCAACCTGCATGAAAAAAGTGATGCCTGCCTAACAACTTAAAAATCCACCAGAGATATCTGTCTTAAAGAACAGTGCCACAGAATAGTAAGAAAAGGAACATCCACAAAACCTCAGATCCAAACAGTTAAAAAATTTACACATGAAGCAGCAAACAGAAGAATTTAATGTTCAAATCCTATATGTAATGAATAATTTTATTATTTCATTTCTGATAATAATATAGCCATTGCTAAGTTTGAAGTCTTCCAGAGTCAGTTCATAAATGAACTATATAGCATGCATAAAGAACTAATGTTGTGCGAGTTTTTTTTTAATGTCATGTATTATTTAATGCTTTTGTTATATTATATTCTAGAAATAAATTCAGAGTATGTGTATGTTTATTATATAAAAATACTTGTGTATATTTAATTGAGAAAATTTAAATTAGTTTAAAATTTACAATAATAAATATTTGATCAGCTAATAAATTATCTTTAAACTTATAATTTGTTGGTCAATTCTTTTATCGCTAAATAAAGTAACCATATATTATATTATCCTTTTGATTGAGCTAGTTGGGATATCTTAGGTGCTGAATTAGTTTTCCAATCATTCAAAGTGCATCATTTATCTGCAGGTAACTGACTGGTGCCTGGGGTTTACTCTGAACCAAAAAAGTGCTTTGAATGATACGTGTTGAATTCTGCAGCCGAGAAGACATTTGTGTCCTGAAAATTTAGCCATATTTATATATCTGATATATATAGCTTGGCTTGGATACAGGTACTCTTTGGGTACTCTCTTCTCTGCCTAAGGGGCTAATGTGGAGCAATATCTAAATTACACTGGTTTAGATCAAAGGTATAAGTTATAATTGTATGATATTTTTTGTATAAAAGTTTCACAAGTTATATTTCATAATGTTATTTTATTAAACAGTCAAAATGATATAGATTTGTTTACTCCCTCAGTGATCTAGTCATAAACATCTCACCCGGTTCAATATATATATATATATATATATATATATATATATTTATATATATATATATATATATATTGTAACCCCTAACCACTGATCACCAACAACCACAAATACCTGGGGGAGCCAATTCTATGGGTCATAGAATAAACCATTAATCTAACTTTACCCTAAATTTACTTATGATGCTCTTAAATAAAGTTTCACCTTAGCTTAGCTCAGTTGAGGGATACAGATGTCTATGAGGTGTAAAATGTACATTAGATGTGGGAGGAAATGTTATAATTAATAGGAAATAAAACATCTATCAGATTCTAAAATAAATAAGAATTATATTGGTAAAATTCTACCATCTAAAATTAACTAATTATAGTATATACTCCTCCCATCATCCACATGTATTGAACAACCTCTACTATATTAGAAAATTAAACTAATAAATAAAATATAATATTTAGAAACTATAATGTATACCAAGTTGGATCTGAACTTAAACTAAACATATTATTACTAAATTTTTAATTATACACTAATCTAATCTAGTTAACTGAATTTATTATTTAATCTGAATTAAATATTGAAGATCTCAGGTAATTAACTTATAGCATGGTTTAATCTAAAGTCTACTTCCTAACAACTACTATTTACTTATTATGAAAATAATATTATAATTTAATCAATACCCTAACTAAATAATGGCAGTTAGATAATGAAAGAAAAGGGGTACATTTTGATTTCAATTCATCATCTAAACAATTATTAAATGATAAAACCCTTTTACAAACTCAGTAAATAATTGACATCTCATACAGTGTTTGAATCAAGGAAATCAATATCATCATATCTGGATATGTTCATCATTAAATTAAATAAAATGTACAGTTATATCATATTAAATAACATAAATGTGTGAGCATGTGTGGAAATATGCAACACAGATGTATGTTAAAGAAGAATCTTGAATACAATTTTGAATAATAAAGCATTTATTAGAAAAAATATAGTTAAGTAAACATTTAATTTCTTTACAATTTGTACAGATATAAGTTCTGGATGTATTAACATTATTGGATGAAAACCCACATAATAGCAGAAATTACGAGATAATTTTCTAACTTCTTATCTAATACATTTTGTCTATCAAGTCACTTTGATTGACTTATGGCATCATATTATATCCTTAACCCTAAAGAATAAACTAAAATAAAATCGTTAGATTTTATTGCAAAAATGGTTTTCAGTTAACAGTCACTTCTGATAAACATATGGAACTGAAATAATAGAGTCTTACATTTCTGGCAATCAACTACAGAATATATTTGTATATTTGACATCTTGTCTTTTACATCAGTCTTAAATTATTAATTACTCTAATAAGTCTATAACAAACAACATAGGTTAAATATTTCCATTACATTATAAAATAGAACTAAAATCTTGGCATTTTTACTTTAAAATGCTTTATATCACTCTTAAATTATTAATTAACATAATAAGTCTATAACAAACAACGTAGGTTAAATATTTCACTTACATTATAAAATAAACTAAGATTTTGGCATTTTTACTTTAAAATGCACATTAACTAAAATAAGGGGTTTGAACCTAAGAATGAACATAAAATAAGATTAAATTATACTTTGCAAAATGGAAATAATTCTATCAATTAGCTATGTTTTATCTTTGCAAAATAGAAATGAATAATGCCACTAATTAATTATGATTTGTCTTCTTTGCTTGCTTATACCAGTTATGATTAAATATTATGGAAGCTGATGATATGAAATTTAAATGATAAATGCAAAATGATTGAAGTTATGCATTAACGATGCATTTTTTATAACTGTTAAATTAGTACTTTATATATGTGTCTGCATTATGCTGTGTGTCATACAATAAATACTTAATACCAATCAATCCAATCGGTTTACTTATGAATGAGTAAATAAATCATAATATGGACAATGACAATGGACCAAACAAGCTTCGGCACTAGTTCTAACACAGCTGTTTTGTGAGAAAATCAATTGTACTCTTATTCTTCTTATAAATAAATTAGCTGGCACATGGCTATGAGTAAGATGAAAGCATTCTATAAGCACACAAGACAATAACTCCCAAGTCTACTTCTGAGACTACACAAACTGGTGGGAATACATCTCATCACCAAACATCAGGAAGATAAAACACTTGGCTTCACATACTCTAACTCATAATATCAAATAGCAAAACTGGAGGATTCAATTCACTCCTATCAAATACTTCTATAACAAAGGGATTTTATCTTATCCCATAAGATATACTAGGCAATATACCATATCAAATATTCAAATAACAACAAAAAAGAGAGATTATTTTATCCCACAAGACACAATAAAACATCATTACATTTTACTACAAATAGCCACTAAACCCTTTTCTTATCAAACATAATAAAGTTCAATAAATTCATGCTTAAACAAATTCTAATCTTTCAAATTTAAACAGTCCATTCCCATCCTCCAAAACCGATAGATTTTATATAATTTCTACTTGCAAATTACACATTATTATAGTTGAGTTTTATAATATACACACATATACAAGCATAATAATAATAGAGACAATTCAAATCCCAGTAGGTAAGAAACTAATGTAAAATATTAATTACTAATTGTAAACGCAATAATGGATAAACATTTCATATCTGATATAATATTTATAATTTGAAAGCATCTTAATTACAGTTAAGAAACAAGGTAAGCTAATTTCTATTGGCAAGCTAAGACAAAATAATATGTTTATAGTGCATTTATATTAGCACAAATCCAAAGCAAAAGTTTGGCTTAGATAAATAATAAAGCTTTATGTTCTAGGTTAAATTATTATTGAAAATAATAATTTTGTAATCTATTAATAATAAAAAATGCAAAGATATACTGTCAGATTTTATCTAATGAAACTCTTTTAAAATAACTGTTTAATTCTTTTAACCTTAAATGGACGTCTCCATTTTACCAAGCATGCACATCGATATACAGCACACGATAAAGCTTAAACTAAAATAATAATAATAAATACCTTGTATAATATTTCCCACAATATTATAATTTAAGAGATGTTCTTGGAGACATAATAAATATAATAATAAAAATAATAAAGTCATAAAACACCCTTTAAACTATCTACCTGCTAAATATGATTAAATAAATAAATAAATAAATAAAGTTCTTTTGTTTTCTTCTTCTTGGTTGAAAACAAAAAGTTTGTTGCAGTTTATACATGACATCTCTTGGTCATATCTGACATAATAATAATAAGCACACAAAGATAAATATTGACAAAACAACACATTCCTGCATGAAAACAAATAATATTATTTTAACTCCAGTACAGCGCCTTCAATGTTTTTAGTGAAGCTAATGAAGTTGCTGATAATGCTATAGAAAAGAAGTAATAATTCACATTTCATTCATAAAATATATTAGGCATTTATTTCATGTTTCTTTTTCAGAGCCATTCATAAAACATATATAATTATTTGAACTGATAACATTTATTTAACTTTCCATGAGCTAGTTGGCAATATTCTATATAAGAAATTCCATTGCAAATAAAGAGGACAATTAATAAAATAAAAGTAATACTCAGTTTCATCAATTTTCTACAACCATTTCTCATAGTAGTTGGGAAAAATAATTAGATAATTAATTGAATTATATATTTAGTCTCATTTTCTAATAGGCAATATATATATAGTCAGGCGAGTATTTCAATAAAATGATAATAAAATAAATGATTGCTATGCATTTTCTTAACCTTCTTTATAACTAGCACAGAATTTATCATAAAGAGTTCTTGAGAGACTTAATAATAGTTCGCATATTTTCCTGACATAACAAAGATATATGTATGCTTCAGTTGTTTTCTTAATACTATAATTAAAATTTAAGAATAATAATTTTGAAAAATAAACAAACATTCTTCTGTCTTCTTCACAAGTAGGAATACAATTTTAATAAAATGATTTTGAAAGATAATTATGTACTTCCATCCCATTCTTCATATTACTAATTAATTTTAAATACGTTATAATGTAGATACACACATGCATTCAAAATAACGATTGAGAATTCTGAAACTGTTAATTAAGAATAAAATTAATGTACCTTTAGGTTGTTCACTTGATTATCATCCTGAAACATTTTAGTACTTTAAACTTTCAACTTGGCTTTTTCTTGGAATAGGCTTTTTGATAAAATTGTACTATTAAGCTTTGTTTAGCTAATATTTTGAAGTTAGTAATACAATTTGAATTATCTTTAACTCTTTTTATAGCCCTCAAAAAAATACCCAGCATTTATTCTTCCAATCCAAAATCGTTTGAAAGTTCAAAGGTCATCAGACAGAGACTAATACTTAATTTAAGCAAGAAACTTTCTTGTAGAAAAAAAAATAGAAACAAAAAAATCTATTTTGTCTTTTAAATAATTAAAAAAAAATATTAAATATTAAATTGAACTAAGAATTAAATATTCTGTACTCTTAAAGTAGCAGAATAAAATTAATAATTATTTTAACAAATAAAATATTTTACAGCATTTTTTTTTAATAATTTACCAGTCCAGTGATCCATCAATTCATTAAAAAGGTAATTAAGCTGTATATTGTTTTATTATACTTTTAGTATTGTAAACATTTTAATCCATTACAATTTGATGTTGTAAATATATGAGGTTTTTGAAGAGAAAATTTTATATATTTTATTAATGATAGGTTAAGGTGAATAAATCTGTAAAATAACAAAGTCTCTTACCACTTTTAATTATTGTTGTTCTATTATAATTGGTTGAGACAATAAGGGGAAATTAGTATGTATGAATTAATTTTGCTTTGAAAGCATTATTTTCATTTTATTGTGTTAAAAATTGGCTCTCAAATTTGTGTGATGATCTGAAATATTAGCTTTTCATATATTTATTTTATTATGATTGGTGATCAATGTTTGGGCTATACATTAATTCTGTTTCAATTGGTGTCTTATGTTTGCAGGATATATTGAAGTATTTCCTATTCTTATCACATTTTTATTATGTTAGAAATTCTGTCCAAATCTGATGGGATATATATAAAAGACATATTTTGCGGGTTCATCCATGTTAAAAATTATAAATATTGATATTCCGACGTTTCGACTTGTGACCAAGTCGAAACGTCGGGATATCAATATTTATAATTTTTAACATGGATGAACCCACAAAATATGTCTTTTATATATACAACATATGAAAATCTTCATTTCAACACATACACACACACACACATATATATATATATATAAGATTTGAACTCAGATTTTCAAGCACCCTTCAACTATCTACACTATCTCATACAACTGATACACATGACCACACACATGTATAAAAGATTAATAATCATCAAAAAACATATTTCATGCTAAACCAGCACTCATCAGTTGGTCCAGATTATCATCTCACACACACACCCATATATATATATAATCAATGCTCAGTTTATATTAAGATAGCAAATCTTTATACTTTAATGGACAGGCTTCAATCCACTGCAACCTCCAACTTTTCAACCATCCATATCATTGAAAATATGATGATGAAAACTCAAATCCCATGCTGATGCTAATATTATTGCCATGCCCATGTTGACCAACTGATGAGTGCTGGTTTAGCATGAAATACGATATTGGTGATTATTAATCTTTTATACATGTGTGTGGTCATGTGTATCAGTTGTATGAGATAGTGTGGATAGTTGAAGGGTGCTTGAAAATTTGAGTTCAATTCCTCTATACTTACAATTAAGCTCACAGGTTTGTGAAGAGTGCCTGGTTTTCAAATATTTACACACACACACACACACACACACACATATATATATATATATATATATATCCATTAGAAACTAATGAACACTTAGATAGTCCCAATATAGATAATAATCAACAATTATTACACTTATACATATATAATTTTACTGTACTCATATAAAAAAATAAACAACAGAGGTGGTAAAAAATAAAAAAAAGTATCTTTACATCTTTTATATTTAAAAATGGCCATTTTCACATATATTCTATGTCTATTTCAGATGTCTTTATTCTTGTTATTCTTATGCGTCAGGAACCCATGATAGAGTGATGCTTTTAAATACATCATAGAAATATATTATACATGAAAAATTAACCAGATAAAGTTAAATTATTCTATGTTTAACAAACCTGAAAAGTAAAGGTTGTTAATAAATTCATATGTGAGGTGAAATCATTTAACTTACTGTATTAGTGGATGATTGGGATACAGGACAATTGAAATAAGGAAGACCCTGATAATTGAAAATATATGTCTAATATTATTCATAATGTTTTTTTTTTTTTTTAAAAAAAAAAAAATCTTAGTGAAATCACATTAGAATCGAGCAATTTTATACAATGATATTTGATATCCATTTTTACATTTATGGCTCAAGTAAGATTCACAACTGCTACAATTTTTTATAAATTTATTTAAAGTCTTGCACAATAAATATTTATAGAATATATAAACATAACGAATGAATTTTATGCTTCTTAAAAAAATCTCACCTAAATGTTCCATTTTCAAAGATAATTATTTTTTAAATGCCATCGATATTATTGGCTTACTTCCAAATAAGTTTAAATTGTGGTATAAAATGTAATAGCGCTTTACTGTGGAGTTATAATTTTGCAACGTGACAGTAAACTAGGTAGCACTTGCTTCGCTAGTCTGCCTTGAGTATTTTTTTTTTTTTAAAAAAAAAAACAATAATAAGAAAATTAGTTTAGAGTTTGATACGTATATATGTAAATATATAATAAGCATACAATTAAAAAAAAACAACTTAAAATACTTTAACGCTAAAAATAATGTAAATTGTAAAGCACTTTAACACTAATGATAATGTAATTGCAAAATTAATGAAGAAAAAGTACTTTATTTACTAAGTAGAATTAAATCTTTTTTTAAAAAATTACGAATGCAATCCAATTTTGTTTTCTTTTAAAGTGAACTTCTTTAAAAAAAAAAAAAAATGCTTGTATCACAATTGTATTAGATTCTGAGAAAAACTGATTTCAATCTATAAATCAATATAAGTTTCACAGCATTTAATCTTATTAAGCAATAAGAATATTTTAAACTTTTTATTCAATAGTAAAATCTTATATATATATATATATATATATATATATATATATATATAGATTTTATATTGAATATGTATATATATGTATATATAGAGTACTCGAAAATTTTCTATACATTTTGAATATCTACTAGTTCGTCATCAATTTCGCACTATTTTGTAAATTTATTTAGGTGCATGGTTGCTATGCATTGAAAACCACATAATGTCTACGGTGATAAGTTTTATATATTAATGTTGTATTAGTCCTATATTTCAGATTTAAATTATAAGAAATCCATAGTAACATGTAATCACTGTAATATATTATCCAATTACTATCATAATTAATAACTTTTGATCTGCCTTAGAGTTGCAATTTTACATTGCAGCAATCCATGACATAATTTATTTTATTTTATAGATGGGGCTATTTTTGCTTTACATAAAATTGTGCTATCTATTTTTTGTTTCAAGTACAAAACAACTAATTTTACTTGAATATGGGGAATGGGAATAATTGGTTTTAACTTTTGAATAAAATTTTTCAAACTTAATCTAAGCTGTTTTTCCAAATTTACAAACAAAAAATGAGAGAGTTTTGTGTTTTAATATAAATATAAATTTTCAAATAATTTCCCATTGGATATCCAAACTTTGAAATATATAAACAGTAACAGCACATAGTAGTATGGTCAGCTGCTAAGAAGGTTAAGTCAATATTTAAGTACTAAAAATTGACCACACTATTTTTTTCTTTACTTTTATTAGCTTAAAAATTTTAAATGAACTTTTTTTCTGAAACAAATTGCCATTTTTTATTAGTATTTAAAATTATAAATTAAATTTAAAAGTATTGTGTTTAATTGTATTTCCAATTTTTATTCATTTATAAAACTGCTGTATATTATTAGATGTACCATAATTATTTTATAATTTCTTCAGTTTAATTTTTATTTACCAACTATGTTCTCATTTCATTCTAAAAACGAATTATATAGAAATGACATTATAAAATAAGAAATAAATTAAGTATAAAATTGTTTTGCTACAAATGTCTTACATTAAATAAAATTATTATAGAAGTAAGAGGTATTAGTTCTTTCATTCTAATTGAATTAATCTTATAATTGTATAAATTTTATGCAGATTGATTGTAGTCTGTTATCAAAGGTATAACTTTTAATTGATTATTAGATTTATTACCAAAATTGTATAATCCTATTTGTACATCATAATTTTTTTTCTGTTTTGGTACTACTATATGAGACAGTTTCTCTGTCCTGGGCAGTAATTAATTAAAAGAATATGTATTAAAAAAAAAAGAAGTGGCAACTATTTTGTAAATGTAGGACAGGTTTATTATCAAAGGAAGATGGCTATGCTTTTAAATTTCTTCTAATTTTAAATATTTTAGGCTTACATTTTCAAAAATATTATTAAATATTTCATTTAAAAATAAATCATTGGCTTTTTATCCAAAGTAATCTTTTAGTAAAAGCAGTAGCTTATTAAAATAGTAAGTATGGAGTGATGGCTTTATTCTCATAGTATTATTAATCATTTGGCTATAGGTTATTTTGGAAACAATATTTCCTAACTTATAATAGCAAAATATAACATCTTCTACAATGATTGGATGACTATTGAAGTTGGAAATATCTAAAAATTACCTGCTTGCAATCTGAAAAAAAATTGCAAAATTTCTTTAACTAGGATTTGAATTCAGATCAAGGCATTGAAGACTTATGCACATTACTACACTACAAGCTTATCTTCATTTAATAAAGTATAAAACAGCAAATTTTAAAAAGATTTGTTGTTAAGGAAAAGTAAAATGAGAAATTTTAAAATATCAATACTGTTAATTAAATTGTTTTTCTATGCCTAATTGTAGAGCTCATGCCATGTGATTCTTTGAAATCAGTCATCTGCGTTCTAATAGACCTATTAATGTAATCACAAAATACAATAATTCATATATACATAGAGATAAAATATAATGCAATCTGATCGATTTTAATTAAAATTAATAAATCCTTTTTTTAAATGTGCTTATTAAATAAAATCAATAACAATATAATTAGTAAAGTAAAATTTAGTAAAAAAAAAACATCTGAAAGAACAGCTAAAATGTATTTTTATTAAAAAAATCAAATACGTTGCTTAATTTAAAAAGCTTAACGGTTTTGTGTGTGTGTGCGTCTATAAGTCATTTTTAATTAAAGATTTTTTAATTTTAATTTTAAATTAAAAAATATTTTTTATCAACAATAAAAAAAACAAACAAGTCTTGATTAACGACTAGATATATAAAATATTTTAAATAATATATTTATGGAGAAGAAAACAATAAATGTAGGTAAAAATAGATTACCCCGAAGTTTTAAAAACAAAATTAATGGAATATTTTATGCAAAAAATATAATTTAGCTATGAGTGCAATAGCAGCTGTACAGTTAAATTTATTTTTAATAATTTATTTAATGATGATAATTATTACTCAGAATATGATACAGAAATATCACATACTATACTATTATTTTTAGTCATAATTTATTATTTAAAGTGCTGCCATATAATCAAGTATATTTCTTGTTGCCACATATTATTCAGATTATACCATACTTTTAATATACCACATAATAAATAAAAAAATTGGATTATTATTATTATTATTATTAACATTGTTATTATTAGCAACCAGATTATTGACTAGTAAATATAGTACCAATTGTTAGTTATATTAAGTGTAATAATATTATTTATTATTATTATCTTATTATTATTGTTATTGTTTAGGTGTAGTTAAGAATGGTGCAAAATCCCAAATTTTACTTGGCTACAGGATATTGAATGATTTTATTTAAAGAACCTGAGATGTTTACATTTTTAATAACACAGATTATAATTTATTTAGTAATATTATATTAGATTATTTGTAATATTTTTAAAGTCTTAAGAATGTTATGGATTATATTATTATTTGAAATAAAGGGGGGGGGATAGTGTTCTTATGCCATTGAGATTGTATTTTTTGGGATATATGCTCAATGTAATCCTAAAACTTTACGTTTCACCAAATGTCTCATGATTAGTATTATATTATTTTATTGTTTATTTAAAATCGAACCACATATTCTTTATTATTAATTTGAGCTAGTCTAATGATAAAAAATTATCATAAGATATTATTAATACTCATTTCTACTATATCAACATTGAAAGATTTAGCCTAAGCATTACTTTATTTACTTATTTCTATTATTTTGATCGATGGTGAGGGTACTATTTATATAGCTATCTGATTTGTTAGACTGAGTTTGAAGACATTTATGTATCTACTAAATTCATGCTTTTAATTTGATAGAAATGTTTTTGATAAGTGCTGACTTTAGAGTTGATATTTTAGATGTAGTTTCTAGTCTCCCAGTCCTTCACTGACGTGAGCCAATAAGCTCGAAACCAGTTGGTCTGGAGGTGGGTGACAATGATAGAGATTTTAAATTCTATCTCTTTCAGCATTTATGCAAACAAAGCTTGTTTGGAACTGATTGGTAAGCTCCAGTGATCATAAAATGCAAGCTTAAAGGCAAGTTACAAAATTTATAACTTGTTTTGATTATATATATATATATATATATATATATATATATATATATATATATATGTTGATATGACTATTTTCACGGGTTGCATATATAAAAGACATATTTTGCGGGTTCATCCGTGTTAAAATATTTTAAATACTGACATTTTGACTTGGTAACACAAGTCATCCACTGAGTGATAAAAAGTAGAAAGATGGTTGTAGAGGTGCTACAATCACTGATTTGAAAAAAACGTTAAAGTTCTACCAATAGCAAAAATGTTAAATTAAGAATGTTTTTTTTTTAAAAAAATCTTTCCAAATAGGAGGAAGTTTGCTTTTATCATCTCACTTATTGATACAATCTGGCCTTTTAAGTATCTCAATGGCTTCTCTAATTTTGCACTGGTATAGATTATCACATGTGGATAGGATCCTGGTACTAGAAAAATTAATTTTATTACCTGAATCCATAGTATGGAGTAAGAGTGCTGATGCTGATGAATGTTGTTTAACTGCATTAACACTGATGTGATGATTACTCATACCTATGTAAGAAGCCTTACAATTTTCACATGAGATTTGATAAACACCATGAGATTCAAGAGGGATTGAATCCTTAGGCTTGGTTATTATATTGCTGATCTTTTGGTAAGTAGAAAATAATGTATTTATATTAATAAGCGAGATAATACAAGCAAACTTCCTCCTATTTGGAAATATTTTTTTAAAAAAACATTCTTAATTTAACATTTTTGCTATTGGTGGAACTTTAACGTTTTTTCAAATCAGTGATTGTAGCACCTCTACAACCGTCTTTCTACTTTTTATCACACAGTGGATGACTTGTGTTACCACGTCGAAACATCAGTATTTAAAATATTTTAACACGGATGAACTTGCAAAATATGTCTTATATATATATGGAATTTTGATTGAATACCTAAATATTTGTACGGATGAACTTGCAAAATATGTCTTATATATATATGGAATTTTGATTGAATACCTAAATATTTGTACAATGTCTAGCTTTACTTTTAGTGAAATATAAAATAATAAACAACATACGGATGTTTCATTAACAATTTTAGATCTGTAAAACTCTAGATAATTAAAGATATGATACACAACCTAAACAAAAAATATATTGAAGGATTAAATAAGTAATATAGAAAGGTTGTGAAACAGTGAATAATATTCAAATGAAATTGCAATATATATATATAAGCATCTCATATAATATTCAAATGAAATTGCAATATATATATATAAGCATCTCATATATTTTTACTATATTAAATTAAAAAGATGGAAAGAATAAATGACTGACAACAAACAAAAATAGCATCTGGCAAGAGTGGTGAGTTATTTTCTTTCTTTTGTTTGATTATTTCACATTTTATCTAAAATAAACACAACAATCTTTAGATTCACATAGTGAATGCATTAAGATGATTTTATTAGAACATTCTATTGAAGTGTTTGTCAATCTATATAATATTTTACTTTCATACAATATGGTAACTACTATCAACACACACAATACTTTATTTATAGAATATAATGCACCAATCCTTGATTTTGAAAAAAATATATAGAATCAGCAATAAAACAATCTGTTTAAAAGTCTGTAAAATGTTCCTATTCACAGAGACAAAAATCTTCATAAATGGAGACTGACAACATTTTAATAAATTCTCATTCATCCTTGTCAATGTTATGATGTCCAGAAATATACTGTTGTGTGTCATATAATATTGAAACTGTATATAAAACAAACTGTTTTTCTTAGACATTTTACCTGTGAGTTGTTTAATTTTAATCAGACAAATGTCAACAAAATTAGTTGTATTTTCTAGTTTTATGGGCATATGGTTTTTTAAAACTATTGCTAAAGGATAGGGAATGAAATTAAAACATTAATCCATTTCCATACATGTGCTGGGTTTTCTCATAGTTTTAAAACTGTGTATTTTTTTAGAATGTTAAAATATTATTATAGTTTATTAATCATGTTTTTAATACAGGTAACTTAATTTATTATCTAGCTAAGAAAAATATAAGTTTTATAAATTATATTTTAATTTACACATTAAGAGAGATGAAGGTACTTAGGGAGAGTTTGTGTTGTTTAATTTTTGCATAACATCATGCTTTTATGGCTATCTATAGTGATGTTTCTCTAATTTTTTAAACCAGCAAAATCATGAACTAACAAATACTAAATTATTAATTTAAATAAATCTGAAGAGATCAGTATTTTTCAACAGGCTTAAAGATTAAAGTAATTTACTCCAACCTCCACATGTTAAATGACCTTAGTTTTTTGCTCTCTAATTTACAGAGCATTTGCAAAATTAATTCAAGAAGAATTTTTGGACTAGGAAAACAAAAAAAAAATACACATAGTTACATTTTAATTTTGAACATATATGTATTATTTAAAAAAATAAAAGTTAACAAATTTTAGAATAATATTAATAAAGAAAATAATGAGCAGTGTGACTACACCTTATGAAACTGATTGGTAATGTCTTTACTGACACCATGATATAATTTTTAAAGATATTCTAAAAAAAAATATAAAGCAATTTTAATTTTTAAAGCATAATTTCACAGATCTTATCAAGCTTAGCATTTATTTGTTCACATTTAAAAAATACATTTCAATAAATTTCATTGATTTTCTGTAATCACTCAACAACTTTCCTTACCATCCCCAAATGATGAAATGTCATTCAAAATATTCAAAATGAAAAATTATGCAAATATTCTAGTGATAAAATAAAAAAAATGTAAATTTATTTGTTAATGATTTTTTGAAAATCGGTTATAATAAAAATGCTATTACTCGTAATATTAAAAAAATTAAAAGGAATCAACAATGTAATAAAAATAAAAATAAAATCAAAATGAAATGGATTCCAATGCCATTTTTACTGGATGATCATGTCAAGTTTATTAGGAGAATTTATAATGGTTTATGTCATATTGATTTTTTTTCTCAACAAATAATATGAATAGATTACTTAATAACCCTAAAATTCAAAATTAAAATTTTAATGAAAATTGTATTATATATAAATTGATATGTAAATGTGGCTTACAATACATAGATAAATCTAAATGTACATTGGAGATGAAAATAAAAGAGCATATGCTTTTATATAATAGAATTCTAAAAGAGAAACAATCAGGAAAGGATGTAAATAAACCTACATCATCTGTTATATTTGATCACAATAAATCTTGTCAACATGTATTTAGATTTGATTATAAAAATATAAAAAATATGCAAATTGAACATTGTCACAATAAAAATAAAATAAGAAGCTATGTTGATTTCAAGAAATCATCAAATGTTAATGAATTAGCAATCATCAAATGTTAAAATAACAGAATTGTGGAGAATCTGAATTGAATTATGGGTATTGTGAAAGGTTGTCTTGTTTTAATACAATAAAGTAAAATTAAGCTAAATTCTTTTACATATTCACAACATAATTGATTTCCTTTTTTTAAGTTTTTATAATCTGAATTAGTTGATATATAAATTTTTTTATAGTTAATTAAAAAATTATTCACTTTTGTTACTAAAAATGTTTAATTTAGTCACTAATATTTGTGAGATTGTTTCTTCATTCTTTTACAAAAAAAAAAAAAAAACGAACCCATCATTATATATTAAATTTATTATATATTTAACTACTAATTAAAATTTCTAACAATTGTATGGGGAAGTTCTGTAAGTTTGCG
This sequence comes from Epiperipatus broadwayi, assembly GCA_028023455.1. Taxonomy (NCBI): domain Eukaryota; kingdom Metazoa; phylum Onychophora; class Udeonychophora; order Euonychophora; family Peripatidae; genus Epiperipatus; species Epiperipatus broadwayi. Next base: position 705,153 of record JAQFVV010006371.1, on the reverse strand, counting down.
AAATATAATCTTCATATACATGGTTTTCAATTACAACTATTTTTAACAAATTTATTACTAACATTATTTTTTAATAAAAGTCCCAGAAATTATTCAATAGCCTGATATCTGGTGTCTTTGTTTTCATTGTTTTTTAGTATGTATTACATTACCAATCAGAATTTTAATATAAATAATAGTTATTACATAAATTAGTATTTTTAATATAAATAGATTTTTATAGTTATCATATTTTAAAAATTTATTGAAAGTGGAAACTGCTTCTATACATATTTATATTAATTTTCAATAAATACATTTATAACTTTTAATATTTCATGCATCACTTAATAGGCATCTTTATTTGTTATGCCTCATAGACTTTGCTAATAGCAGTAGAAAACAAAATTAAAACTGAAAACAAATATCTGTAATTAGCACAAAACTAGTATAGCGTTTTACAAATTGTTTTTTTTGTTAAATAAATTATAAATTTGAATAACAGCAAAATTAATTTTAAACCGTAACACTATTATTATGGCTATTAATACACATATAATTTTACGTCTTATGCATATATGTTTTTCAGGCCAAGTTAATGATGAATTCCATTTACTGATAAGTATTTTATTTACTTATTTATTTTTTATAATTATTACTATAAAAAACTAATGCCATCCTGGGTTAATATCTTGATCTGGATTCTTGAAGAGTTATTTATAATCTGGATTTTAAAAACCTTTCCCAATGGCAAGAATTGTAAATATGTTATTTTATTATTATGTACATATTGCATAAATTCTATGAAATGTGTTGCCTATTGTTTCCTTCAGCTATGGAAAATGATTCTGCAACAAAAAAATTATAACTACTTAACATTGTTCTACTATTTCTCCTTTAGTGTATGAGGGCAGACCCAAAAGTAATTGGGATCATCTCTAGTTTGCACACCTCTTGTAGTACATACTTTTGCTGTTACATACATTTCTCAGGAATCTTTCTACATCAATATTCCAAATGACCTCACCATCTATGTGAAATCGTGGGACGTTTTGCCTAGCTGTCAATTATTTTATAATGGTTAAAATGTTCGAACAATGTGAAATTTTGTTTTCGTTTACAGAAAATAGTAGCAAAAACAGTTGTAATGCTTAAAACAGATTACAAGCAAACTGATTTTATAAAAGCATAATTTTATGAGGCTTAATTAAAATGTTAAATTTATCACATCCCTAAAAAGCATCGCAAGTGCAGTCCAAAGTAAAACAACGCTGTTTTTTTTTTTTTTTTTTTCAAATGACATTTTTCTCTCAAATTTAGTTCATAACGGTCGGGCATTTTAATGCTCGACTTGTGAACATAAAATACAAAGTTAAATGTAAGAAATAATATATATTTTTTTAAAATTTTTAGACAATCTTTTTTTCTCTTAATTGCTCTAATTTTGTTTTTTATAATAATATATTAAAATTTCGAAGATTACTCATAATTTGATATTTTTCATGCTAATACTTTTTCTATTCAGACAAAAAAGCGTATGATATTTAAAACTTATTTATAACTAGCTATAATGCTTACTTTTAGTAAAGGGTCATTTTTTTTGATTGATTGAAACCCATCTGTGAACAAAAGTCAACTAACTTCCGAATCAGACTAAGCCATTTGTAAGATTGTGTTATCACTTAACAGCCTCATGAAACAACTCAGATGAAACAACTTCATTTGAAAGATATTAAAATGTAAAAGATTACGTATTCTGACAACAGATTACATTTGCTACATTTGAACCAAATTTATATATATATAACGTAAAATAAAAATCATTTTCGTTCACTGCTTTAAATAACAAATCGGTACAAAGATATATGATTTTTATTTTAGTTGAAAATTTTGTTGTCTATATAAAATTGAACTAGCTAAAATTGCTTAACATACCATAAGTTGTTAAAATCACACGTTGGAATTTGTTATAAAGTTATATATAGCATTCGAATATCATATTATATATATAAGTCTAAAGTTTAAAAAAGCTAATGACGTATTTTGTTGTTGTATGAATATATTAATACGATAGTTTAACAGGCATATATATATAATGTAAAAAAATAATTTGCCATAATTAAAACCTAAGAACTGAACTAAAACTGAATAAACACTTGTAATTTTTGTCATGTTTAAATCATTATTAATATTTTTTTTTTATCTAGCTAGCTATCCATATATAATCAGGAAATGGATATATAATTAATTTTAAATACTTCTGATTTGAGTAATGGTTGGTAGTGCAAGTGTCTTTCCTGCTTGATTTATGGGGACGATTGTTTTAAAATAAAAAAATTAAAATGGGGAGAAAGAATAAAAAGAGCGAGAATACCAAAGTAAGTATTTGTGAAATTAAAGATAAGTTTAAAGTCTTAGATACTAATAATCTGGAGGAAAATAAAAATCATAACGAGAAAATAGCGTTGAAGTTTCTGAGAAACGAAAGTAAATTAAGGAAAACTAAAAGTGATACTAATTGAAATAAATGTAGAGAAGGAAATGATAATAATAGTGATAGTATAAATTTAAAACAATATACAAATGAAACAATAATTCAAGAAAGCAATGTAGTTACTTACAGAAAAGGCAATTAAGAAAAAAAAAACTGAGAGAAGCCTAAGTGGTAACGTTGGACTAGAAAATCCAGAATGCATAATATTAAATATAAGTAAAAAAAGGAAAATGGATAGCGATAGTAATTTTGACTACAGTGAAGTGTTGAACTTACAATCTTTTGCAATAAAACAAGCTAGATCAAGATCAAAATTAATTAAAAAAGAAAGTGTATTAGATAATCAAAATGACTGGGTGAGTAAAATTCAATTTATTGATGTTTATGATAACAATGCTGATAATATAAGTAGCAAGAAACTTATGACAAAATCTTTTGTGAAATTAAATGAATACTGGAAAAAAGATATTTGTAAAGTGTATGTCACCAAGTACATCGATTTTTAGCTTTGTTGTTCAAACTAATATAATAACAGGAGAACATATACTTGATAAACCAAATATCGATGAATATTTAAAGGCTCTATATTCTCATGAACTCATTAACATTGTCAAATATACTTCCTTTTTTCCCACTAGAGGGTTCATTTTGATTAATATTTCAATAAGGAACAAAAAGATAAAATTGAAAACCTAATTAAACAAATTCAAAATAAAAAAAAATTACTAAATTACAAAAGATCCTAATCCATTGGTCTATGGAAGAATACTGCATACACCTCCAAGTTTCAGTGTTGAATTTTAAAAATTTACCTAGAGAATTATGCTGAGATAATAAATATGGAAAGAGAAATGATGCTGGGCATAGTTTTCCAAATTCTGTCAAACTCATGGACAGTAGTACTTAAATTAAAAAAAGGAGTAATGAAAGAACAGATACCACACAAAATAATAAAAAATCAAATGCCCATTTCCATAATAATAAAGGGTAGATCACCATTGTGTTTAAATGTAATTGAGTGGGGCATATTGCAGCAGGCTGCATGAACTGTAATAAATTTGACTGATTAAATCACCTATGTAATGTATCATCATCACTTAAGACATGGGATAATACAGTTAGTAACATGGGAGAGGAGAATTTATTGTATGAAAAAGAAATTGATAAATTAAATAATATAGATATATTAGATGAAGTTGAATTGTTACTGGGCCAAAATGAACTATTGCAGGTTGGAGATGTCACAGGTATTGATAATTATATACATTGCTATGACGAGAATAACACAGACTCACAAATGGAAAATGAAAATGAAGACATGGTAGAACTTATCAACTAATAAGTAAATGATAATCAAGATAGCACGAAAACAGCAGAACTTAGTAACAAGCAAGGAAATGATAATGAGGATAGCATAAAAACACTCAAAAGAAATACACTTCAAAAGATTAATAAAGATATGAAAGAAAATAATGGTGATAACCAAATAATGTTGAATATTAATTTGGTGGCATTAAATAATGACTCCTAAGAGAAGAAAGAGGATGAATTAAAAACTAAAAGAAAATATGAGGATGTGGGGTGTAATATGCTAATAAAATTATTAAATTACCAAGATATAAAGAAATCATTAAATATAATATCTATGAATGTTAAAGGAAGGAATGCAGGTAATAAAGTTGTTAAAATTATAGACTACATTACTTCCCCAAAACATGATATTATAATCTTATCAGAAACAAAGATTAATATCAACACACCGATTTGGATTACTGAAAGACTTGCAAAGGCAAATGTGTTTCTGTCAAGAATGAATACAAAATCAGCACAGGAGTTGCATTACTAATAAATATGAAATCAAGTATAAGAAATATACAAATAAATTTTATAGTGATTTCTTTTACTTTATGTGATAGGCTTCATTACCTAATTGCGATATACTTGATTAGTAAAGGTAATAATATCCCTAAGTTAATTCATGGTATACAAAATAAGTTAATGTAGAAGTCAGGCATTGTTGTGGTGGGAAATTACTTCAATTGCTTCTATCAAGATATTCCTAAAAGCCTGTAAAACAAACTAGAAGCTCTTGCAGTATATCTGTTGAAAATGAAATATGGTAAGGATGCCTAGTCATTTTTTAACAACAGGTATACACCATTAATAGATTTGTTCTTTGTGTCAAATAGCATAGCTAAAAACTCATTCATTAAAACTTCTCTAGTAGACTTTCTGATCACCTAAAATACTACTGGAGATAAAAAATTAAGATGTAATAAAAGATAAAGCCTATGTCTTTTCTATTAAAAAAAACATTATAAGCCAGATAAATTTTACAGTTGATCAAATGTCTAACATTTTAATAGTATCAAATTACAATACAAGACAATCAAAGCTACCCCCATGTATTGCATGGAATAAAATAAAAAAAAATATCTCAAGTCTATGCTGTAATAACACAAATAATATGTTAATACAAAATCAAATGAAAAATAGAATTATTGAAATCAATAAAATATTAACTACTATATCTGGCCTCAGAGAAAATAATGATTTAGTGAAGAAATTACAACTAGAATACAATGTTATATATATATAAAAGAATGCAGGAAGAAACATATATACAACTAGAATACAATGTTATATATATATAAAAGAATGCAGGAAGAAACATATATACAAAGAATAAAAAAATTAATCCCAGATCATAACAAAATAGTGAAGCCAACAATTAACTATGCACAAATATACATCCCTCACACCAATGGTATCCCATTGATGATGACAGCCAAATACTCTGTCGGATCAGGTGATGAGGTAGATCAATATATGGTTGTGAGATTAAAAGAGTTCATGGGCAAACAAAGGATTGAAATTATTTTTGATACAATTTAAACAAACTATAAATGGTTACATCTGACATCGGGAGTTTCTTGATGAAATAAAAAGATTAAAGTTGCAAACAGTATTAGAAAATGATGAAATACCAGCATCAATATATTAGCAAGTTGATTATCTTCTGATTGGCCATTTATTAATATTTTATAATCAAATGTGCTCAGATATGTTTGACTGGCCATATATTAACAACAGAATAATCTTCAGCATTAAAAAAGAAAAAAAAATATGAAAATGCCCCATTTTGAAGAACTATGAAATATAACAATTGAGGATATTGATGCTAAAATCATTGCTAGAATATTGCAAAAAAAAAACTATTTAGAAATGTCAGTAACAAGATATCAATGCCACATCATGCAGTAAAAGGCAAGAAAGCAGTGAGTGCAGCTACTAAAATCCAAGAAGCTATCAAGCATGCCAGGATGCGTAATTTAGCACAGTATTTTGCCGTACAAATTGATTTTAAATCTGCTTTTGACCTCATTAACTGGTCTTATCCATGTAATGCCCTAAAGAAACTTATAGAGAATGATCAATTCTTATTGAATGCAATAAAAAATTACATAAATAATAAAATCTCTTATAAAAATTTTATGAGAAGATCAGAGTTTTTTGTCCCAGATAGAGGAATTCCAGAAGGATCACCTTTGGCAGCACTGTTGTTTGCAATTTATGTAGATCCCATGATAAAAAAAATAGAGGCACTAATAGGTGGAATTTACCTGCCCAATTGGAATTTTCAGTATAATAATTTTTGAAAACAGTTATAATATTGATGTTGTAATGAATATAATCAGAAAATTTCATCAGGCAACTACAGCATTAATTCAAGCAAATAAATCAGCAGCTTGGTGATTGGCAACAGGGAAAAGAATTCCCAATGAATTTGTAGCCCTGCCTAAGTTCTTCCTTGGCCTTCCGTTATATTTATTAAAAATAAAGATGAATGGACTATTAAACCAATTAGTCACAAAGAAAATAGAGGATAGAATTAATGGTTTTATGCCTTTCAAACTCTATGAAATAACTAAAACCAAAATATTTAATGCAATTGCAATGGCAGTGTTAGGATATTATAGCCCATGGTTAACATTATATAATAAATCAAACCTAAAGATTATGCAGATGACAAAAAAATTCATATGGGGAAAGAAAACATCTCCTATTTACCTTGCTTTTGCAGCTTCCAATAAATAAGGGTGGTCTCAATTTAATTGACCCAAAAGCTTATGTTCGATTTATTACAGTTAAAGCTTATATGAATGTAGCCAAAGGTAAGTAATTTTATCTCCAACTAGTGACATATTTATTATTAATGGATTGGGAGCTGAAAAAAGATTGTATCTTACTGATGTGTTGATAGCATATAAAGTCTTGCAAGTGAACTTGATGTAACCACTTTAGATGGTATTAGATATAAAGATTTAAAAAAAGCAAATTACTTAAATGAAAATAATTGGTTGAGTTGTTCAATGAAAATTTTTTTTAAAAAAAGTTCACTCAATACATATGCCTGCCATCCATGAAATTTATTTTTAGTTAATCAATGTGATTCTACCTACAACTACTTATATTAATAAAAGACTGGGATTAAGTTTGAATAAAACCTGTATTACGTGTAATAGGAGCAGTAAAACCTTTATGAACTTGTTTGAAGATTGCTATGCCTTTAATGAAATTAGAATGAAGATCTTTCACAGGCCTATAATAAACCTCAAACATCTTATGAAAAAATATGTTATAAACTTCAACTCGCACAATGTGAATGTAATGATCTATACATTGAAATCATTGTGGGCAATAAGATGTTCACTTTTGTTTGATAATAAGAAATTTAATTGGTTGAAAAAAATGAATAAAGATTGGGAAAACTACTTTATCTCCTGCCTAAAATATTGGCCCCAAAAAAACCTTCCAATGTGTATGGGGAGGAATTGATCCCTCCAAATGTGAAATCTAGAAGTAAAACATAAAATAAAAAAGTCCAAATCATAAAAATTAACACTTAACAGGTGACAGGAAATTTTAGTAAACATGATGCAGTATGTATAATGGACAACTGAAGAATAATACTCATTTTTTTGTTGTGATTTTTGTTTGAACTAGAAATTTATCTTGTAATTATGTAAATATGTTGTGTTTTAATAAAGCTTATTACTTAAAATAAAAAAAAAAATAATTTTAAATAGAAAATCAAGTAAAATTTCTTAATAATAAATAAGTGGAAAGATTAGTTTGCTTTCCGAAAAGCATTTAGAAAAAAAAAAGTGTTATACTAATCCAAGCAGGCAAAACTCACTATACGTATTGCCACACACAGCAAGCTAGAGTAATCAATGGATGCCAGAAGGCTTGTGCATAAAACTCCCCATCGATTGCCTACTTATCCAATATCCCCAGACTAGTTTCTGGCTTGTGGCCTTCGTCAGTGAGGAGCCTTGGATCTGAGAGCACTGCACCTAGCTCTCAGATACAAGGCTCCTCACTGACGAAGACCTCAAGCCAGAAACTAGTTTGGGGATATTGGATAAGTAGGCAATTGATGGGGATTTTTATGCACAAGCCTTCTGTCATCCATTGATTACTCTAGGTTGCTGTGTGTGGCAATACATATAGTGAGTTTTGCCTGTTTTAACAACAGTTATACACAAGCATAAAAAGCGGTAGTCATATGATGTTTATTTTTATAATTCCCCACATACCCCACTTTATACTATTAGTAAAATATAATTTATAAAAAAAAAAAAAAAACTTTTAAAACTGTATAATTAAACAAAAACGTTTTATATAGAACTATAATCAACTGAATAAAAAAAATCAAACTTATCTTCTATAATACTATTTAATTCTGGTATCAAACATCTTTCACGACAATTACGAAATGCTAATGCACTATCACTTTGTAAATGCCCTTTTCCTTAAGGCTGGTCTTACTTTAATTTCATTCTAATGTCAAATAAAAGATCTCATACCTTTTCATTTAACTAATATGACCATATTATTATTAATTAATGCAGGTTCCAACTCAAAACATCACAGCAGTATTTATTAATTTTATTACACTCTATATCATTTCATACTTAAAATTTATGTAAGTCACATTTATTTGGGTTTAATTCAAAACATTAAGATAATGCACATTAATGATAACATGGATCTTCAAGCATATAAAGGTATTCAAACTTATAACAATATAAATCTGGGATTAAGATTTCTCTACATGAAATTTTTAACTACCCTCAATATTCCCAAATAAAATAACAGGGAAACTTTTTTATCTATATTACCATCTGACACATGCTCAACCTTACTATTAAATATTTCTTGGAATGGATACTTAATTTATTTCCTATATGATGTATTTTCTTTTTTTTATGGCTAGTAAAGCTATAACTCCTCTAACATCTATTTTCAACTTTTCCTTCATTTTACAATGTATGGTTTTATAAACTTGTGTTATTATTTCAGCTTTTAAATTATTCCTTCTATATTATCATCAAAATCACTCTAAATTTTCCATTTTTTTTTGGGGGGGGGGGTAGTTTTATTTTCCAACCATACTTTTTTTATAGTTTTTCACTATCTTTAGTCTTTACTTTTTCTCTTTGTTGTAATGATTCAACATTTAGAAGGTTTATACTGACGTTTTTCTGTTCTCTTATATATTCTATTTCTACTATATTATCAGAACAATTTATCTCTACCTTTTTAAACTTATCAATTATAGTAATTGTTGTCAAGCATTGGTGGTCAAGAGTTCAATGACAGAAGCTTTACAAGCAGTTGTCCTGGGTTAGTCAGTTTGCTTCCTAGCTGATGCTATCACACATGAGAAAAAAAAAATGTTTCCTAATAAACCTGTTCTAGTATTCTATGAGTTTCTATTTTTATTTCTTTAGATTCCATTTTCATATAGTTCTGAATATTCTTTAATTACCTTCTATTATTATTTATTTCTAATCTCTGTGTTTCCTGGTCATCTTTATGAACTTTTTCAATTTTTATATATTCTCCAATTATTTATACACAGTTTTACATGTCTTAATTTCATCATTTAAATTGTTATGCCTATCTTCTAATATTTTCTCCAACTTATCTAAATGGTTTATTAATTCATTAAATCTACAATCATATTTATCATTGTCATCAGATTCCCATAATTTAACATCTAAATTATACCTAAATTCCTCAAATTGTGCATTCATGGCATTAAGTTCAATTTTAAACAAATCTAATTTATTACTGAATTGCCCTGACTGTACCTTTAATTATATGATATCTTCCAATAATTATTTATTTTGATTATTTATGTCTTCTCTTAATTTTTTATTTTCATTATTTATATTTTTTTCTTAATTAATTCTTTATTTTTATTGCTCATAACTTCTCTTAATTTTTTATTTTGAATATGAAACTTATTATTTGTCTTATCTTAATGTTTTATATTGAATGTCCTATTAATTATTCTTCTCTTAATACTTTATTTTGATTCTTTATATCTTTCATCCCTACTATCATTTTTTTAAATTTTTCTTGAATACCATCTTCTGATCCTACTACTGTTTCAACACTATTGACTTCCATAATTGCTTATTTATCGTGGAAAATAATATCCTATCTTTAACCAAACAAATTATGAAAATATTTTAAATTATCTTGTTATTTAATACAAAATATTTTTATTCATCCTTCCAGTTACCAAATTTGTGAAACACAACAACAATACAATCTATTTTAAAGCATTCAAAATATTTTTTCACCGGCTATTCCAACAAATTCTTTAACATTTTAAATAAATCACAAATACCTATAAAATATTACTGTTATGTAAATGATATAATTTTTTATTCTTCTGCAAAAACATATGAGACTCTAACCTCTATGATTATGGTTCTTAATCAGGGTTCTTAGGTGATTGATTTATAACTGAATAAAAATGAGTAAAGCAAATTGTCTAAGGAATATGGGCTTTATTTGTAAAAGAATAAGACTATAGCCTAATTGTTGATTATTCTTTGTAACGAATTGGAAATGAAAACAACAATAATGGAATAATAGTGTCTTATAAATAACAATATGTCTATACTGGACAAACTGTTTGTTACAGAATAAAAATGATGGCAAAAGATGAGAAAATAAATTTTAGTATTCTTCATGAATTGAGACACCATTTATTATGATATGAAACTATCCTAAATGTTAAATGCTATTTATAAATTAAAAAAAAATTCGTGATTGGATAAAAATAATAATACATTTAATATGTCCTACACATTTAGAAGCTATTTGTAATGCAATGAAAATAATTAAAACGAGATATGAAAACTTTAGGATAATATGCAAACTTAAAACATGAATCATAACTAAGTAAAGTATTTGAATAGTTTATCCTAATGGAAATTTAATAAAACGAAAATAATGCTAATAACAATTAAAATAAAGATAATATCAACAATATAATATCTCCAAAATAGTTATATGCCTTTATTCAATAAATCAATTGCTATGAAATGAAATACCTAATAATGATAAAAGATCTTGCTAATCTACGGCTATATGTATATTAATCTAGTGTTAATAATATATATAAAAATATCTCTTTTAAAACTTTTTAAATTCATAAACTCAATTTGTAATAAAAATGAAATGTTTCATTACTAAACTATAATAAAACATAATGCACAAGATGAATTAATGTAGTATATCTCACCACTTTTGCAAATTTATTGTAATATAAAATAAAGACCTCTAAATAACCTTACACTTTACAATATCCAATCATGATCACATGAACTAAATGAAAGATTCTCATTTGACACTTATACAAATACTATTAACAAATCATAAAGGATTATCCTTCATGTCAAAGCTAGGTTGCTAATAAACTATTATAATCAAATGTCAATATCAAATCTTAGTATTTAAATTAAATTTAAGATCTATACCAATGAGCTTTTAAATTTAATGAAAGTAAATCATTCCATTTAATAGAATTGAAATATCTATTTCAATATATGCTTTTCCTAACATTATAGTATAAAAAGACTATTATCTTTATAACTAATTAAAAAATTGTTATAATATTAATCCAATAAACAATAGTTTACAAGAATATGCATATGTCCAATTATAATCATCTTTATTTATTTTAAACAATATATTTGTGAAAAGTAAGAAATAAATCTCAGTTTGATCACTGGATGCCATTTTTGTAACCAATTGGATATTTGATGATTCAATACATGACCTCTCATGAAATTAAACATAAGATTATTATAGTAAATTTTTTTTTATAAATGTTTGAAACATTGTCAAATAATTCTTTAAAGCAATATCCATTGTCATGCTGACTTCTAATACCTGATCATCAATCTGCAGTTTATTGCAATCAGTTATTTTTTGTTTGCATAAAATTATTATATCATTTAAGAATTAATTTTTATAAAATAAAATATGAACATGAACTTAGTGTTTGCAAAATTGTGACACTTTATCCAGATGCAATGGATAAGTGACATATCTTCTTTTATTTTTAAAGAAAGACATTAATCTTTGTCTGACCAGTCGTGATTAATCTGGAAGCTAAAATACTACTTACTAACTATAATGTATGGCTAGAGAGATTGGCTGTGAATTGTTTATCAGAAAAAAATTCCAAGTCCATTTGTAATTTTAAAAATTTTAAGATTTTTTAAATCTGGATTTGAATTTGTCCTTGCTTAAAACTATTATCTGTTTAATTCTATTTTAGCATTATTTTCTAACAATAATTTTTACGACATTATTTCTAGCTTAACAATAAAAAATACAATAAAAGCCTGATTTTGGTAACTTATTCATTATACATATATTACTATATAATATTTTAGGGCAATGCATTTGATTTATGTATTAACTTAAAACTTCAAATAATTGCATTGCTTCAAAAATATTTTATTAACTTATATAGTAAATAAAAATCGATTGACTCCAATTCCTGGAAGTTTCTAAGAAGGTTAACTGTTAGTTGTGATAAATCTAACGTTAAACTCCAGAGTTCACTCGCAACTGCTACAAAGCATGCAAAATATATTCAAATTAGAATTCAATAAATTTTCAAAAGTTAAAGAATGTAATTAAAATTAATAAAATTTTAAATTTATTTTCATCAGTTGTGTAGACTTATTATATTATCTGCTCAATAGAGCACACGAAGTTCAAGCACCAGATGAAAAAAACAAAAACACTAGTTCTATTCTATTAATGAATGAGGTATATATTTATATATTTTAATTAATGTTTTCATGCTTATATGATGCAAATAAAATAGTTTTTGGGTTAAACCATGTGCTATTTTTACTATCTTACCAACGTTTTTGAAATAGCATTCAACATTATCAAGGTTAACTTTTCAAAAAAAACTGTTTTTTCTTGGAAAAGTTAACCTTGACAGTGGCAGTCGAAACATTAGGAAGTAAGCAAAAAGATCACATGATTTAATTTAATATATATATATATATATATATATATATATATATATAAATATTAAATCAATTTTATATATATATATATATATATATATATATATATATATATAAAGCTTAAATCAATGTTAAATAAAAATATTTTCTATATATATAAACCTTCACTTTTTAATGAGTTGGTTGCTAAAGTTAACATTATAACAACATTTCAACAGGTTCTGTCTGTTGTCCGTTGAATATTAATTTCTATTTAAGGATGTTACTTGAGGATATCTCCGTAATATTCTTCAGTGCAGTTGATGACTAATATGATCCAAGGATGCTAATTTTAACAATTCCCTAAGATATACAAGAATAAATCTGAATCATATATTTACGCAAACATCATATATACATTATTTGTATATAAACAACGGAATTAAACTGCTAAATAAATGTAATATTTTGAAATGATGGTTTTCTCAGAACCATCTATGATCTAACTACAAAGCAGATGGAAAATAAATTCATTTCTACTCTATAATAAAGATGTTCGTATAACTTTATTCAATATGGACATAATTTACATTGAAACAGCACGCTTTCTAAATAGTCATTTTAATACATTTGTAAACATCTAAAAAAATTATTAAAATGAATATTTAGAGAAACTTTTATAAATTGATTTATAGTCATACTAAATACGACCGAATGGAAATATGTTTTCTTTATAAAATACTTCATTTTTCGTCTTCTTTGCAATAAGATTTTGATATTATGAAACTTACCTACATATTGTAGTTGTAAAGACACCATTTCAAATATATATATATATATAAGGTTTTTTATCAATTAATTTTACAAAGACACTGTTGACAGATTATTGAATAATAATTAGGATGAAAATATAATATGATCATTATATTTTCATGAATATTTAAGTATTGGATCGACGCTGCTTTGATTAATATATGTTGGTTTTTATATTTATATATTATTTTTAGAGTTTTTTTATTTATTTTTTTTAATTTCAATTGGCAAATTGATCTCCCTCCCATTATTTATCATACTGTAAATATTTAAAAATTAAGAAATTATTGTACTGAGAATAGAAAAAAGTAAATGGCGATTACCGCAAGTTTATTGATTTTAATTTGAATTTTTCAATAAAATAAAATCAATATCTGACACTTTAAGTAGAAATGAATAAATTATTTTTAGTAAAATAAAAATATAACAACAGTGCTGAATAAAATATTTTACTAATCACTTGTTGAAAAAATATTTATTTATATAAAAAAATTCTCAAAACCTGTATATATTTAAAACACTTTTTTGTTTTTCTTTCCATGCCCATATGTGAATTTTTAAAACAGTGATTAATTTATATATAATTAATGATATGTTATAAAAGTAAGAAACTTTTTTAAAAAAATTAGCATGAAATTTACATAAGAATTGATCATAAGTTACTCATAAACAAACATGTTTAATATACACATATAAAGAAAGACGAATCATTTGACATTCTTATCTTTGCAAACTTCGAACACAAATATATAAGAGATAATCCCAATGCATAACAATAATTGAAATATATCAAATCATCTCAAAACATTAAGAAATATCAGCTTACAGTTCAAAGAGGTATCTTTGTTAGACTGGCTGATTCAGATGTAGACTTTTATATATTTATTAACAGAGGGAATAAATGAATATTTATTAATGTCTGGACTTGATTTGATATTTAATTTCAACAATTATTATGCACTGAAATTAACTCATATATTTGTGTTAAACGTTTTTAAATTGTAAATTGCCTAATGATTAGTCTTATATATATATATATATATATATATATATATATATATATATATATATATATATATATATATATATATATATATATATATATATATATATATATATATTAAACATGTTTGTTTATGAACAATTTAAGATCACTGATTATTTAAATTTAATGTCTTTATTTGAATAAGTTCATATTTCACTATTTAACATCAGTGCAACATATAGCTTGAAAAGGTAATTTGATAGAGACTGTATAGTATGTAGAGTAATAAAGATCTCTAGTAATGATTATATATCTAGCAGATACTCTCAAGATTTAAATGTAAAATAAGATTTATTTTTTCAGGGTTTACAAGATTTAAGTCTAATAAAAAAGAATGGTAGGGTTTTATTTCTTAATTATAAACCTTATAATATAGCTGGATAACAAAGGTAATTTTATTGTATCCAAACTATATCTCACAATAACTAAGCCTTAATATTTAAATATAAATACAAATGTTGTGATTATTATTAAATAGTGTTATTTTATATAAAAAAAAATAGTGTATATTTGAATAAAAAATTATAGTAATATGATGTGATAATGGGCTATCAAGTAGATGAATGCAAAAATATAAACTACAAAAGTCAAAACAATTTAAAATATATGAATATACTTTATTTACAAATAACTAATAATAATAATAATTAAAAGTAATCAATAAAATATAAACATTAATATTTCATGTAATTATGTTTATTATACTATGTGACTATAAGTATACATATGGTGAGATGAGTCATGTATTAAAGTAAGTTTGTTTAATCTAGTATCAAATATGCTTTAAATAATAGTTATTTATAAGTCAGTATGTTTCATTTGATTTTTATTCAATATTTATATTATCAGTCCTTTAAATATGTGAACTTATATCATAAAAGACAGTATGCCATTTCACATATCATAATAAATATATATTTATCCTACATAAGTAAACTCAACAGATTTTTAAATATTAACAATAGAATTATTAAATTTATTTTTAAATAAA
Source organism: Epiperipatus broadwayi (assembly GCA_028023455.1). Taxonomy (NCBI): domain Eukaryota; kingdom Metazoa; phylum Onychophora; class Udeonychophora; order Euonychophora; family Peripatidae; genus Epiperipatus; species Epiperipatus broadwayi. Next base: position 689,491 of record JAQFVV010006371.1, on the reverse strand, counting down.
AACTTTTCTTTGTAAACCAATTTGGATTTTTACTGAATAAATTCACTACTTTGGCTCTATTTAAATATATTACACAGTGAAACATGGATATAAAATAATAGGTGTTCATGACAAACTTATTTCAAAGGAAAAACTTACTATGAAACATTACGATGTGGACATTAGAGGCTACATAAATGATTAACTGGTAGACTTATTACATCAATGAAAATAAAGAGTTAAAATTAATGTATCTTAAGTAATTGTTTTTTTTTTTTTTATTAAATTAAGTATACACAAGGATCAATTTTAGTTCCAATACTTTTTAATATTTACATTAATGATTTGATGAATCTTCCTTTTACATTTAAATGTTTTATGTTTTGCAGATGACACACCACTAGTATTATAAGCTAAAATTTATGAATTACTTCAAAAATTAATAAATCAGGATTTATGAAAATATAAAAAAATATACTTGATATAATAAATATTGTTAAAATTTTATATTTAAATTTTGTATGAGTATTATTTTACATTAATATTTAGAATAGAAGAGTATGGAAATGTTTTATTTGCAATTATAAAAAAATCTTACTTTTAATTTCTAAATAAACTAAAAAATGTTTAAGTCTTCCCCCTAAATTAATTTTTGAAATTTTTTTTTGGAGAAGGCACAGCTTCTTATCATTGAAGAACTTTAAAGATCCTGCAACAAAATTTTTTTAAAGATTGTTTCACATAAATCATTGAAATATCATCTTGAATCTTACTACATCACCAATTTTATAAGTCAAAAAATCATTTCCGGTTAATATTTAATATCATTATTTCACGCTATATTATTCCAATCTATTGTTTTGTTTTGTTTTTTAAAAAAGAAGGTAAAACTAGAAAATCTATATTTAATATGGTTGACTAACCACATTACAACAAAACCCACAATATCAAATATGTTATATTGCCCTCAGTGTATTTCAATATTTTAATGCAATATTATCGTGAAATTATGTACAATATTTCATTAAATAGGTTCAAGAAAAAAATAAGTATATAATTAATTTGCACTAATAATTGGGCTAAATTTAAAATTTGATTATAACTGTTTATATTTTACTTGTTATTTTTTTTTTTTTTAGTTTTCATTTTAACATAGTTGAAAAAATTCTAATATTAGTTTAACTTTTACTTTAAATCAAATAATTAATAAGAGTAAGATAGAATTAATCTTATTAAATTCTGAAATATTTGTATATAATTAAATATTAAGACTATTGGTAATATATATATGTCTGTATTCTTTTAACATATATATATATGTCTGTATTCTTTTAACTTATATATATATATATATCCGTATTCTTTTACCTTATATATATATATATATATATATATATGTCCGTATTCTTTTAACTATATATATATATATATATTTAATTTTATGTTCAAATAATAAAACAAATATAATATAAATTCAAAGTTTTAATCCAAATATAAGTGCTTTTATCTATCTAAGTAGTGTAAGTTTATTTTTCCTATTGCACTGCCAAATCCATATAATATTAATATTATCTATGTAAAAAACATTGTAACAGTAATAAAGAACTTATTACTGTTACAATTTTTTTAGAGCCTAATATGACAGTTTCAATATCCTCAGCAGCAATTTTCTTTAGATTTATAACAAATATAATACAAATACATAAATATAAATTTACATGAACATATAATTTTACTTATTATATATATATATAACCAAAACTGCCTAACACTATACTAGTAAAAATAAAAATACAAAGCCATAAAACAATACAATACAATGAATAATAATAATGTAAAGTATAAAAGATATAATGTTAGAGTTAAATATTTAAAAGATTACTAAGAGTAAAATAAAAAAAGAAATTATTTATTTATATATATATCGTATCGGTCAAAACATGTTTATCCATCTAACCTGAGCTGGAACTCACAAAATGTACTTCAAAGCCAGTCATGCCCAAGATTTAGATCAGGGACCAACCTGGATTCGAACCCAACTCTCTAAGCCCCAGATCAAACACCTAATGGATAACATAATAGTGATGGCACACAACAATTAATTCTTAATCCAGCCGACTAGCAAAGCTGAACAAAACAATGAGACATCTATTAACTATGACTTAAACTAAAATATATATATAAGTATGGTTGTACTTTTGGAAGTAGAGAAAAGAGGAATTCGAACTACTAAAATAGGTTAGACAGTAAAAATATAGTATAATATATTGACAATTTTTTATACATTTATAAATTAATTATATACATTAGTGTGTGCACGAATGAGCAAGCGGTCTACCAAGCGATAGAAGATTACATAGTGTCATTCATGCTATTATTTCTCATATGCTCTTTATTAGCTAAAAATATATTATAAATGAGCACACATCTTTGGTGGGTCCAATATTAAGATGCCAATCAATTATTAGAAAAAAGTTACATAATTGCCATTAACGCTTTGATATACGGTTCTAAAACATGGTGATTAACATTATTTTGGGAGCATTCTGAGATTTATTATAGATATAATACAAACTATTTTCATGCCATTATGATCGTAAAAATAAATAAAATACATTTGAAAACAAATTTGATTATATGATAAAATATTTAAAGAAACTTCTTTTAATTAGCGCTGGTATGAAGAATGCTTTATTTACCCCAAGGCATATGGATACTCTTAAATAGAGAAATAAGTTACGATAGTGAAATTGTATAAGAATTTAATTAATAAAACTGGAAGTAGTTGGCATTTATATATATTTTTAAGCAGAGCGCAATTTTTCATATTATTACAGCACTAAAACTAGGTCATAAACAAAAGAAATAATAATAATATGAAGTAGAAGCAGTACTGACATAATATCCAAAAGAATAACTAAGAGGAAATGGTCATGCTTATGGATAAGAATGAAGTCTAAGCCCCCCTTCTTTGATAGTGCTTAGAGAAAAATTGATAGGCATGGTGTGGCCCAGATTTTTGCTGGTATAACCGATATGAGAGGCCTTTTATCTATGAAGTGAATATGCATAGCATGTGCCAAACTTACGGGATCACCACCAGAGGCATTTTATATGAAATAAATGTGATTCTGGATAGCTCACCTATCTATGGAATGAGATATGAGAAGAAAACTATGGGTTCAAACTTGTCACAACCCCCAGATTAGAAAACTAGAAGCACATACTATATCTATATATGAAAATAGCCAAATGTCAATAACGCAGTAATGATACATGTCATTAACGGCATTGAATAAATTTTACTGCTTTAAAATAAATGACCCTTGTTTGAGTAATATAATGTAGACAATACACTAGGCAGTTATATATATATATGGATGTAGACAATACACTAGGCAGTTATATATATATATGGAGAGAGAAATTTCATTTATTAAAATGTACTTGAAGATTTTATTTAGCAAATGAAACATTAAGATTCACCCCCATATTGATTTTATAATAACTGGAATATATAAGTACTGTATTTAATATTTTAACAGTATGGAACAATAAAATAAAAAAGTAGCAGTTATATATAGAAAACAAATAATAAGTCACCCTTTCAGATTTGACTAAATAAAATTTTTAAATAAATAAGGTTTCAGAGCATTAATTAGCTTGAGTTCTGGATTCTCCCCAGGTAAAAAATCCAGAGTTAAACAAATAATTTTTTTATATTAAAAACGAACCTAAAATGTTGATTCGTAAAAACAATCTGGAAAACATATTAATTTATAATGCATTATATATACATATATTTTAAGGGGATGTTAATAACCTTTTCATGAAGGTTTAGTTTAAAAAATGACAGAAAAGATTTTTAGAAATTAAGCTCACCAGGATGTGAGATTGGCATATGAATAATAAGCAAGCAGATATAGATATCAAATAATAAATACATGTAAATAAATGACCGTACCAAAGTTAAGGAAAGTTAATAGCATATAAGATAATTAAATTTTACAGGAATTACTTAAAAACTAATTACATATTAAAACAAAAACAAAGTTAAATAATACATTAGAAGAACTATTGATAGATGAGTTAGGCTAGATTTAGTTTGAGGTGATGGCTTGAAAAGTTACCTTGCAATTTTAAGAGTCCAATTTAAAGGATGACACTTGCACAGTAATTGAAATGCAAGTTCTTCTGTAGCAGCAAGCTTCTATTAGCATACTAAAGTTCTTAGGTCAGCTTTTACTTTACTCTTGGGGCAGCAAATATGACAGCAGCAGAATATGACCCACAAGGGTTGGAAAAAGCTTTTACTACATCATTTTTAGATTTCAAAACAGTGTGATGTCAAATAGTAATCAGTTCTCTTAATAACAGCTAATCTAGTCTGTTCTTAAAAATTCAGCCATTTTATACTTTTTCTTTATCGATTGTTTTCAAAGATGCCACAGTAAGATAACGTCCAAAATAAAATTCAAATCTATTTCCAGATTAGAAATAGATTTGACAACATGTTTATAACAAAAGTATATTTAATCTTAATCCCATTTTATTTTAAATAAAACTTTAATTTAAATACCTACTCTGGATTAAAACAATAGTGTTTCCAACACTTCAATTATTTTTAGGCAATCAACCGTAGCATCTTCCATATTGGATTTGACAAAATATCCAGTTTAAAAGAAAAAAAAATACTTTAAAAAGAAAAGTTGTACAAATGACAATATAATAAAATATTTACAAATTTTTTTATTTTTATTTTTTTGGTCCTATATATATATATATATATATATATATATATATATATATATATATATATATATATATATATATATATATATATATATATATATATATATATATATATATATATATTTGAGCCACACCTATGTATTTTATTAAAAAGAATGAATAATCATAAAATTAATAATAATAAAAATGTTAATTTAAAAGTTAAAATTTTATAATTTAGGTGCACATCTCAAATGTATACATAATATATATATATATATACACAACAAAAGTAGCGGGATGGGAAATAGGGTTTGAATAAAAGTTAGTAGATGGAAGCATGAAGCTCAATCTTAAGCTAATATTGACTGCTTTATTTCTCTGCACATACAATGAAACATAAACCAAAAAACATTAAAAAAAATGCCTTGACTAGGATTTTTCAAGTGATGACCAAAAGAAAAAATGAAAAAAAATCACTTAATTTTTATGTACATTTATTTTTTTTAAAAAAAACTGAGTTATTGTTCTCTGTTATTCCTCTTTTTAAAACAAAATCATTTGCAGCCTAACCACTCACTGCTCCACCACATTATATATATCTGCCCAACTATAGCTTAGCTGAAAATTTTATCTTTTACTTGCTGGAAGAAAAAAATGTTTATTTAAGATTTTATACTAATTTAGTAATTTCACCTTTTAGTTTCTCTTGGACGCACCACTACATCTGAAAAGAAAACTCATAGTTTGGTTATTACATGTTTAAACTTTTATATATTAAAGCATTAACTAAAAAAAAATTGCTTTCATTTTTTTTTCTCACTCCACTTGCAACATTTTTGCATTTGACTCACTACTGGTTAGCAAAATTTATTTTTATAAGGGCGCCAGCTAACAAAGAGTGATAAATGATTTATGAATTATTTACACATTTTTATATATGTCTCAATAACAAAAAAAAAACTTTTTATATGACTGAAGTATGTAGGTGATTACATTGAAGAAAAAATATATAGGTACTATACTTATGGGAAAATTTTTTTCGACCTTTTATGCTTGACATACAACACAATTTCTCCAGACATATGGTTTTACAGGAAAATATATAGCATATAAAAATTTTCAATCACATCTATTCTCTTTTGAGATATTACATTGTACCTATACATCAAACATACACACCTATGTACATATATATGCAGCACAACATATACAAGTACATAGATTTTACACATGAATACATCTATATACATGACATTGTACTATACATACCATTGGAAAAGAGAGAAACAAAAAAAAACTGGATAAAAGTTGAAAAAAAAAAATACACGTGCTAAATTATTTACACTTTGAACACATTATTTTAAACATACCAAACATGGAGAGAAAAAACTATATCTCTTACAAATTTTAAAAAAAAAAATACATATAAACAGAATTCAATACTCAGGGTATGTGGGTGTTTATATCAAAGCCTCATGTTGGAAATCCAAGCCCAGGAAAAAAAATTCCTATGTACCAGTCAAAACATGTTTATCCATCTAACATGAGCTGGAACTCTCAAAATGTACTTCAAACCTAGTGAAGCCTGAGATTTAGATCAGAGACCAGCAGGGATTTGAACCCAACTTTCTAAGCCCCAGATCAAACACCTAATGGATAACATAATAGTGATGGCACATGAGAATTAATTCTTAATCCAGCCAACTAGCAAAGCTGAGCAAAACAATAAGACATCTATTAACTATGACTTAAACTAAAATATATATATAAGTATGGCTGTACTTTTGGAAGTGGAGAAAAGAGGAATTTGAATTACTCAAATAGGTTACACAGTAAAAATATGGTATAATATACTGACAAATTATTATACATTTATAAATTAATTATATACATTAGTGTGTGCATGAATGAGTAAGTGGTGTACCAAGCAATAGAGGTATACATAGTGTCATTCATGCTATTATTTCTCATATGCTCTTTATTAGCTAAAAATATATTATAAATAAGTACACATCTTTGGTGGGTCCAATATTAAGATGCCAATCAATTATTAGAAAGAAGTTACATAATATTGCCATTAACACTTTGATATATGGTTCTGAAATGTGGTGATTAAAATTATTTTGGGAATGTTCCGAGATTCATTACATATATAATACTAACTATATTCAGCCATTATGATCATAAAAATAAATAAAATACATTTGAAAACACATTTGATTATATAACAAATATTTAATGAAACTTCTTTTAATTAGTGCTGGTATGAAGAATGCTTTATTTCCCTAAGGCTTATGGATATTCTTAAATACAGAAATAAGTTATGATTGTGGGATCGTATAAGAATTTAATTAATAAAACTGGAAGTAGTTGGCATTTATATATATTTTTAAGCAGAGCACAATTTTAATATTATTGCAGCACTAAAACTAGGTCATAAGCAAAAGAAATAATAATACGAAGTTTAAGCTGTACTGACATAATATCCAAAAGAATAACCCCCTTCTTGGGTAGTGCTTAAACAAAAGTGGATAGGCATGGCATGGCCAAGACTTTTGCTGGTATTACTGATGCAGAGGCCTTTATCTATGAAGTGAATATGCATAGCATGTGCAAAACTTACGGGATCACCACCAGAGGTATTTTATAAGAAATAAATGTGATTCCAGATAGCTCAACTATCTACAGAATGAGATATGAGAAGAAATCTATGGGTTCAAACTTGTCGCAACCCCCAGATTAAAAAAATAGAAGCACATACTATATCTCTATATGAAGATAGCCAAATATCAGTAACGCAGTAATGATACATGTCATTAATGATATTGAATAAATTTTACTGCTTTAAAATAAATGACCCTTGTTTGAGTACTATAATTTAGACAATATGCTAGGCAGTTATATATATATATATATATATATATATATATATATATATATATATATATATATATATATATATATATATATATATATATATATATTTTAGAGAGAGAGAGAGAGAGAGAGAGAGAGAGAGAGAGAGAGAGAGATTTCATTTATTAAAATATACTTGAAGATTTTATTTAGCAAAAGAAACATTAAGATTTACCCACATACCTTTTCTGCTATTTAAAATCAATCAATCCCACGTTCATTGATTTTATAATAACTGGAATATATAAGTACTGTATTTGATAATTTAAGAGTATGGAACTGTAAAATAAAAACTAGCAGTTATATATAGAAAACAAATAATAAGTCACCCTTTCAGAATTGAATAAATAATATTTTAAAATAAATTAGGTTTCAGAGTGTTAATTAGCTTGAGTTTTGGATTCTCCCTGTGTAGAAAATCCAGAGTTAAAGAAATCATTTTTTTATATTAAAAATGAACCTAAAATGTTTATTCTTAAAAACAATCTGGCGAATGTATTAATTTATAATGCATTATATACACACATATTTTAAGGGGACACTAATAACCTTTTCATGAAGGTTTAGTTTAAAAAATGACAGAAAAGATTTTTAGAAATTAAGCTCACCAGGTTGTGAGATTGGGATATGAATAATAAGAAAGCAGATATAGAAATCAAATAATAAATACATCTAAATAAATGACCGCACCAAAGTTAAAGAAGTTAAGAGCCTATAAGATAATTATATTTATAGGAATTACTTAAGAGCAAATTACATATTAAAACAAAAACAAAGTTAAATAATATATTAGAAGAACTATTGATAGATGAGTTAGGCTAGATTTAGCTTGAGGTGATGGCTTGCAATTTTAAGAGTCCAATTTAAAGTATGGCACGTGCATGGCAATTGAAATGCAAGTTCTTCAGTGGCAGCAAGCTTTTATTTGCATACTAAAGTTCTTAGGTCAGCTTTTACTTCACTCTTGGGGCAGCAAAATATTACGGCAGTGGAAGACGACCCACAAGGGTGGGAAAAAATCTTTTACTACATAATTTTTAGATTTCAAAACAGTGTGGTGTCTAGTAGCAATCAGTTCTCTCAATAACAGCTAATCTAATCTGTCTACAAAATTCTGCCATTTTATACTTTTTCTTTATCGATTGTTTTTGGAAAAGCCACAGCAAGATAATGTCCAAAAATAAATTCAAATCTATTTCCAGATTAGAAATAGATTTGACAACATGTTTATAACAAAAGTATCTTTAATCTTAATCCCATTTTATTTTAAGTAAAACTTTAATTAAAATACCTACCCCATATTAAATCAATCGTGTTTCCAACCCTTCAATTATTTTTAGACAATCAACTGTAGCATCTTCCATATTGGATTTTACAAAATATATAGTTTAAATGAAAAAATACTTTAAAAAGAAAAGTTGTACAAATGACATTATGATTAAATATATACAAAAAATATTTTGTTAATATTTTTTTCTCCTTTATATATATAAGCCGCATCTATTTATTTTAATGAAAAGAATTAATAAGCATAAAATTAATAATAATAAAAATGTTAATTTAAAAGTTAAAATTTTATAATTTAGGTGTGCATCTCAATTGTATACATAATATATATATATATATATATATATATATATGACAAAAGGAGCGGGATGGGAGATAGAGTTTGAATAAAAGTTAGTAGATGGAAACATGAAGCTCAATCTTAAGCTAAGATTGATTGCTTCATTTATATATATATATATATATATATATATATATATATATATATATATATATATATATATATATATATATATATATGTTTGCAATTATAGGAAGTATTAATTGATAAATATAGAAGCTTCAGGTTTAAGAGTGCCTGGTATTTCAAATTTTAATATAAAATAGAGTAAAATGTATAATTCATAAAAGGTAATAAGTAAATAATGTATATATATATATATATATATATATATATATATATATATATATATATATATATATATATATATATATATATATATATATATATATATATATATATATATATATATATATATATATAAGACATATTTTGCCCTTCATCCATGTTAAAAAATTTAAATATTATTATACCGATGTTTTGACTTGATCATACAAGTCATCCACTGGGTGATAAAAGGTAGAAAGATGGTTACAGAGGCACTACAATCACTGATTTTAAAAAACCGTTAAAGTTCCACCAATACACACACACAATATATATATATTGAAGCTGGAAATATAGTACATATTTCTACTTCACCTAGTGCCAATGTCATCAGCACTAGTATGGGTTTAAACTCAATCTTATATTAAATGACACCCATCTCATAATAGGTGGAAGTATATTTTTAATATTATCATCTTTTATATTTCATTAATTTTATTTTATAATTAAAACTAACCTTTTTATGATAGTTTATTTATTTTGTATTTGTAAAAAATGTATATTATGTTTATTTTGTTAAATTGAATTGAACCCTGGATATCATAAAATGTTACAAATATTTTATTTTTTTTTATTAAAATTCATTTTTCTTTAATTAATTAGTTGGTAACATTTTATGTTTATCTTTTAGTCACTGTATATTAGAGAGTAAATTATTTCAACAATGTAATATTGGTAAGAAATGTTTTGTAAATTTCTGCTTAATTTTATGTCAATTATGTTTGAAAGTCATTGTACCAAATTCCTAAAATTTTTCTGAATAAAATCTACATTTTTGTTAATCTAAACCTTAATTAAATAGATTTTGTTTGTACAATGACTGATAAACTGAATATGCTTTTTGTTTTTTTTTTTAATTAACAAATAAACCCTTGGGGCATGTTCGTGCAGAGTTATAGATTTTCCCTTCAAAGCAGGCATCAACCTCAGAGAAACAGTTAGAGTGACTGCAATTGTCAGTTGTCACTGTAGATTCAATCCTATAGATAAAGATCAGAACACATAAATAGTGGGAAATTTGATAAGGATTATGATTGAGTTTTATTGAGAATGGTTTACTGAAGAGTGTAGTTTAGATTCAGTACATCGTGATTAAAGAATGACTGGCTAAAAAGATCAACCCTTGCTTTCCAGAGCTCTGACCCACCAGACCATCCATGCCTTTCCAGTGCTTTAAACATCTAGCCAGAGATTGTCTGTGTCAAGGAAGCCTGAAATGATCTGACTTTATAACTCCCTGTTTCAAGCCATGGAATGCCTACTGATTGATTCTGAGGTAACGTCCAATTCACCACAAGCCATTGATTCCATTTTACTTGTTTGCCAAATCAATACTAATTTATATTTTATATATTTGTGTGATGTTTATATGGCTTGGTTGAAAATGAATCTTTTAATTTTATTAAATTTAAAATATCAATTCTTATAAAATCTTACATTATTTTGATGCAGCAAATTAAATTAATTTTTGTTGGTTTATTTAGAATATTTGATTTACTGAAATTTCCAAGTACAAAATTCAATGAGCTATTAACTTTAAATTCTCTCCCTCTTATTTTTCCAGTCAAAATCATTATAGAAGACTTACTTCCTGTAAATTAATTAATAGAAAGCTTGTTTAGTTTTATATATCATATATAAATTTATTTTGAGTGATTTATTTTAAAAGTATCTTACTATTGCCTCTCATTTAAAATAGCCCTGTAATTATTTTTGAAAGAATAAAGAATTTTAGTGAATCAATTAAGTAAGATCTATTATAGCATTTTATCAGTATATGTTTCATACATATATATTTTTATTTGTCAAAATAGTAAACAAAATTGATGTATAATTTATTATGCTTTATATTGTCAAACTTCATCAGAAGTGAGTTTGATATTTAATGCCTCATCTATGTTAATTAAAAGTCTTATTTTGTAATCTTTCATAAACTATTTAATAACTTTATTGATAAATGAAATATTTGTAAAGTGTGGAAAACAACTTATATTTTAAATTTTAATTCTTGACTTCCTTTTTTATATTATGTTTTGTGATCCGTTCAGTAATTGCCTAAGGCCTCTGGGATTTTCCATCATGTTAGGGAGCCAATTATTTTAATCAGGAATTAAGTTATTAATTTTATTAGTAATACACTATCTAAATATATATGTCTAAGGCATTAATGTTTTTATAGCTACAACCATTCATTTATTATTTTGCTTTGCTAATTACCTCTTAGGATCTTTGGAAATTTAACTGACCAGTCCAACCTTTTACACTCCCTCAAAGTAGATGTAGTTCATACCAAGAGATCCATTTTCAGGCATTGCAATTAAGATGAGTATGGGAATTCCAGCACATCACATTTATGATTATTATTCAGAGATATGCTTTGGCTGGAGGGCCAACATTTCTCTGATCTACCTGTACATATCAGGAATTTCTTTTAGTAAAACCACCCAGAGATTCACAACAGACCTCATTTATTTTTATTGTAATCTATAATAACATATTGCCTTCTTCATCATTTTATATCTTTATTTAGCAAACCTCAAATGCTCTCTGCCATGATGGCATGTCCTTCACAAACAAATTTCATAATTAATTAAATCTGACTTTATAATTGTCAATTATTTATTTAAGAACTATTTTGCTTCCTGCACTCATTATATACAAATGATTTTAAATGTATTAGTGTTTTAAATGCCCATCTTTCATGTCTTGTAATATATATATATATATATATATATATATATATATATATATATATATATATATATATATATATATATATATATATATATATATATATATAAACATTACAAGCATAAAGCTAAACTAGTCAATATAAAATCAAAACTACCCCAAATCTAAAATTAAACCAGACCAGAATAAAAATAATATTAAAACACAACCTAAGGTTTCACTGCTACAAGCAGACTTCTCAAGTGTAAAGAAATAATAAAAAAAAAAACACAACTTATATATACTATTAAAAACTACCCACAAATCCATTCACTTCCCATCCATCCTTAATATTAAAAGAACTCTTAAATAAGTTAATTGCTTCAGAATCATAAATTTTCAATAATAAAGACTCTTTAATTCTTCTTTTGATTTCATTTCTCTCAAAGAAGACAACCTTAGCTTCATCAAAATCAATAGTATGGCCTGTATCTTTTTCATGGACATACAAAGCAGAACTAAGATATCTATTTTTAACTCTACTTTTATGAACCTTTACTCTTACAGTTATTACTTATGTGAATCTTAAGCATATACCAATGCTACATTGGGGCAAGACAAGCAAATACACTAATTACACTAAATTTATGTTCCGGGGTATACTTAGATCAACGTCTGAAATCAATGAATAACTCAGAATAAAACATAATAATTTTCACCTTTGCCAAAGAAACATTCAACAAGTAATTGGTAGTATAGTATCTTGAACTAAATTAAGTGAATGCGTTAATGAAGAATAATTGGGAATAAGTTCCTCAATTAACATAGTATAAATTTGTTTCAAACTTTAAATAAGTAATATCCTGTATAGCACTTCTCTTTAATTACTTCTGATAATTTTAACTAGATATTTTACCTATTAAGTATCTGAATTTTTCTTCTTTTATGCATCTAACATATAAATTTATACCCATAATGCATATCATAAGTAAACACATTTTATAAAAAAAAATTTTTTTTTTTCATATCGAATATAAATTTAACCTAGAATAATTACATGAAAACATACCTTTATGATTACAAGGTCATTTAAATATTACTTGACTATACAGCCTTTCACCTGTTGATATAAAAAAAAATACACATAATTTTACAAATTAGTAAAAAAAATCATTACTTAACAAGTGCTTATTATCTCACTAGAAAAATGTTTTTCCGTTGGTGAATTTATCTAGATGAAGCACTTGATCCATTCATAGTTCACAAAGCAAATTTAAAATAAAAAACACATTTTATTATTTCATTTATAAAAAAGTTGCCTCCATTCTGGTGCAATTAATAAATTAGGCAAAGAAAACATAGCAGCATTGTATGTTAACTCTTCCTTGAATTAACTGACATAATTTTGGGATCCAAGAAAACAATACATATTTTAACATGACGAATATTTGACGATAGACGATCACATATACAATTCTTTTCTTTTTACTATTGGCGATACGTATCATTTTTAGCTCGCTGGCTTATGAATAAAATAATGCAAGAATTTTCCAAAATACTATTATTATAACGACTGCAGCTGACTTAAGTGGATATAAAGTTTTACCGACTCAAATTGATGTATAATATAACATATTATATTATGGTTATAATTAAGTCACTAATGTTTGTAGTTTTTAATCCTACTCTAGGAATTGTAATTTTTCTTTAATAATGAATTCTCCGTAAAATGCACACATACAAATTTTCTGATATTTGCCTTGAGAAAATTTATATTTTCTTTTTAAAAAATATACAGGTGCATAAGTAAATATCCTTTATCATTAATATTATTTCTAGATAATTTTCAGTGAATAAAACATATTTTAACGTGGGGAACTTACATTGTTTTTCAAAGCAGACAATTTCTTTTAGAAAGAGTGCGAAATTTTCTAGTTAACTTTCCTTTGGCTTTTATAATATTTCTTTAATTATAATTTTTCTTTTATACCATGAAAAGATTATTAAATAAGGTAAAGTTAACAAATAATTGTTTATTTCCTGGAAATTACTTATATTGCTTAATTTAAATATAATGACGCATTCCGTGATTACTGTAGTTAATACGGTCATTTTGAACTTTAGCATACGATAGTATATTTTTGCGTATAAAAAGCTTTAAATAGGTAGATGGCCACAGAAAACAGAATATCTTATCAAATAGGATTAGCCACACATGATATTATTAAAAATTTACTTGACTTATATTTATTTCTGCAATAAAAAATAATAAAAAAAATTTGTTACCGAATTTCAGTACTGCTTCCTCCTTGTAAAACTAGAGTCAGACTAAACTTTCTTCAAATTTTGGCGGTCTTGTTTTAGCGACCTCTTACAGAAAAATAATCATTTAATTATACATAAACAAAAGAAAGGAAAAAAAAAACTTATTACAGTCATATATTTTTTCCGTATGATTTAAACAAATTACAAAGTAATTTGACAAATAATGAAAAATAATAAATATCTTTAACTAACAATGCTTATTAGTGGTGTATATTTCTGTATACACTATAATCTAAATTAATTTAAAATTTACCAGAAGTTATTGTGCTTTATGACAAGATATTCATCTACTCTCCCTCTACCCATCCAAAATCAATTACTGTTTATGATATGTGCTTTTATACTATATTAAATTGCTCTTATTGTTAATATTTTAATTAAATTATTCATGCTATTCTTCCAAATGACATTGGTTTACCAAATTTTTTAGTTATTTGCTTAAAACACATTAAAGTGAGTAAATAGTATACTTTATTAATCACTTATTATTATTATTATTTTATTTTTTTATTTTCTAAAAAAGGATAGCATTGTTTTCCTGTGGAAACAATGCCAAATAAACAAAGTGTCAATAACACTAGGTTACAATATATATATATAAAGATTTATTTGTAATATCTTGAAGAGGGCTAATAATATTTTATTGCTGATTGGTTTTGGCCGATCAATTAACAAAATTTTACATTGTTTGTCAAAGCCGCATCAAAACGAATTAAAGAAAATAACCAAGTTATATAAACAAAGACTACTTATTTTGTACTAAATTCCTTAATAAATTCCTATAATATTGTTATTGTAAACAAGCTTAGTTTGTCATCATTCCCAATCTCTAAGATTAATTACTCTATTTATTTAAATATTTCCTTGATTTAAATTCACTTCTTTGTAATGTTGCCATAAAGAATTATCATCATTACAGTTCAAACCATTAGTAATCGATAAAATCATATCTGTACCATTCTGCAATTGTCAGAATCCATTAAATCATTGATTTTTCATATAAACTCTTTATTATTTTGAGTCTCTATGTGAACCATGACCTCCAGCTGGGACAGAATAAAAACAGTCACTGCTCGTGTCACCACAAACGTTATCCATTAGTCAGAGAGGCAATAGTTCAGGCAAATAGGTTAGGAATCACCCTTGCCCTGACATCTCTAACTTGTGCATGGTTGGATTCAAGGTACTTTTGCTTGGATTATTCGTCTTGTTGAATTAATACACAATTGTGTGTGTGTGTGTGTAAAAGGTAAAATTATATGTTCATGTATATTTATATTTATGTATTTGTATTATGTTTGCTATAGTTCTGAAGAAGATTGTTGTGGCAATCAAACTGTCATATTAGGTTGTAAAAAAGCATTGTAAAAGTAATAAAGAAAATAGATGATATTAATATCTAAGTAGTCTTTGTCAACTAAGTTTAAAACATTTAAAATCAATGTTTAAGAAATGTTCAAAGACAATCACTTTCTATTTTTAACTTTCTCCTAATTCATTAATTTTTACACTTCGTGTTGATTTAGTAAATATTTTTTATATCTGCATATTATCATTGCCTCCTTTATTTTTTGTTTGTTATTATTTTTAATACATAATACCTTTATATTTTTATAACTAAAATCAAATCCAAAATTACATTTTTTATTATGATCATAAAACACTGATGCTGATTATCATTATTTTCAGTATAATTTTGTTTAGATTTTTTTGAACTCTTTTTAGTAATAGTACATGTTCTCTAGTTCTTTTCTCTAAAGTATAATGTGATTCATTAATAATAAGCACTTCTATAGTGACATATCCATTTATATACTATATAACTTTAGCTCATAAATAAATTTTTATTATTAGAATTATTTATTAACTTAGTTAAATTAGGAGATACATAAAATACCATTTCATATATGTTTTTATATATTTTCTTTATAAATTGTATTTGTTGATTTGAAATAAAAGGTATTGTTTAGAAAATATGGATATTAATACCTTTTATTTCAACTCAACAAGGAAAATTTAAAAATAAAATATTGGTAAAAAAATTGAAAGTCAACAGAAATTCCATGCAAAAATAATGTGTTTGAATAGTTCATTCTTTTTTTTCGTTTAGCAAAATCGTTTATATACACTAATGTACTTATTGTTCTTACTACACTATTTTATGTGCAACTTGTTGGATTAATTTTGTGAGGTTGAATATATACATATTTTATTGAATTTTTAAAAATGAATTTTAGTTAAAGCTTTTGAATTTTTTTAGTGAGTTCTTCTATGGAAGCACTCATTCCATACAATACGCAAAGCCTTCATCTCTGATATATATATATATATATATATATATATATATATATATATATATATATATATATATATATATATATATATATATATATATATATATATATATATATATATATATATATATATATATATATATATATATATATATATATACTCTATTATAAAGGCACATATATTGGAAATACAAGTGGAGAGTAGGAGAGTAGGATTCATTATAAATAAAAAGTGGAAGAACAATATTGTGGAGATTGATGGTGTATCAGACAGAGTGGCAAGATTAGTTATACAACTTAATAGCAGATACCAAATGCAGATAATTCAGGTTTATATCCCAACAAGTTCTCATAGTGATGAAGTAGTAGAAGATTTTTATATGGATGTACAAAAAGGCTTTTGATCAGAGTAAACAACATTTTAAAATTGTTATGGGAGACTTTAATGCTAGAATTGGTAGACAAATGAAAGATGAAATTGCTATAGGTAATTTTGGTTATAGTAATAGAAATGAGAGAGGACATAGACTTGTGGAGTTTGCAGAAAAAGAAAAACTTTATATTATGAATTCATTTTTTGAGAAAAATGTTAAAAGGAAATGGGCATGGAAGCATCCAAATGAAGGTACAGTGGAATTGTATTATATTTTGACTAACAGAAAATACATATTTCAAGATTGTAATGTTCTTAATAAATTTAACACAGGAAGTGATCATCGATTAGTAAGGTGTAAGTTCAGTGTTAATGTAAAACTAGAGAGACAAAATTATTAAGAAAAACAATATTTACAGTTGATATTCCTAATCTTCAGAAACATTCTAATGAATTTAAATTAGAACTTACAAATAGGTTTCAAGTGTTAGGAGATTTTGAACATGATTCAGATTTGAATGAAATTAATATGAAAATAACTGAAACACTTTTAAAAACTGCAACAAAGATAGCTGGTAGAAAAAAGCAGCAATTGACTAATAAAATTTCTACTGAGACTAGAGAATTTATGAAGAAAAAAAAATATGAAGATATACAAAAATGATGTATTAAAAAGAATTGAATATCTCTAATTTTGTAAAATGTTATGGAAAAGAGTTGAAAATGATATAAGAAAGTATAACTGTGAAATAGCAAGGAAAGCTATAGAAGAAAATAAAAGTCTCAAAAATGTTAAACAACATTTTGGTATTGGTAGGAAATTTATATCTGCAATAAGAAAAAAAGATGGAATTATTACTAAAAAGAGAGATGACATCATGAAATTGGTAGAAGATTTTTATCAAGAATTATATAGTAATAAAGAACAAGTACCTCCTATATCTATTACATCATCCAAATTGCCCAGAATTTTAAATGAAAAAGTGAGACATGCAATTAAGTGTATGAAGAAAGGAAAGGCTCCAGGAAATGATGGAATTATAATTGATATATTAAAAGAAGCAGGTGAAGAAATAGAAACAATTTTAGCAAAGTTATATACCAAATGTCTAAATGATAAAGATGTACCGGAAGATTGGAAGAATGCAGTAATAATATTAATATTTAAAAAAGGTGATAAAGAAGATATTAGAAATTACAGACCTATCAGCCTTTTATCAGTTTTATATAACATTTTTACCAATATAATTACAACTCATCTACAGAGAACTTTGGATTTCCACCAACCAAAAGAACAAGCTGGATTTAAAAGTGGTTTTAGTACAATAGATCATATCCAGGTATTGAGAGAAGTCATAGAAAGGTCAAACGAATATGAGTTGTCATTATGTTTTGGATTTGTAGATTATGAAAAGGCATTCGATTCTATACACATTTCTTCAGTGATTAAAGCATTGGATCATCAAGGTATAGATCCAGGATATTGTCATATTTTAAAGAATATTTATAAAAATGCACCAGCAACGATTATATTACATAATGATACTGGAAAAATCAACATTGAGACAGGTGTAAGACAAGGTGACACCATATCTCCAAAACTCTTTACAGCAGTGCTGCAAGAAGTATTTTGTGGATTAAAATGGGAAACTAAAGGAGTGAAAGTAAATGGAGAGTATTTAAGTCATTTAGATTTCGCAGATGATGTAGTTGTTTTTTGCAAATATTGCTTCCGAGCTGCAGGAAATGTTGCAGGAGTTAGCAGATAAAAGTAGAACTAAAGATAAATGTTAAAAAGACTAAAGTAATGTTTAATCGATTTGCTCAAAATATGAAAATAAAGATTGATTATGAAGAATTAGAAGAAGTTAACAGTTACAAATACCTTGGTCAGATTATTAATACAGATGGAAACATAATGGAGGAAATTAATCATAGAATTAAACTTGGTTGGAGTGCTTTTGGTAGAAATAACTTGATACTAAAAGGAAATATGCCTATGTGTTTGAAAAGGATGGTTTTTAACAAATGTGTTTTATCAGTTCTTACTTATGGATCTGAGACTTGGACATTTAATGGAAGAACAATACAGAGACTTCAGACCACTCAAAGGAGTATGGAGAGATGTATGTTGGGAGTAACAAGAAGAGATCGAAAACACAATGTATGGGTAAGACAACAAACAGGTGTTACTGACCTTATTAAAAAAAATAAAAGATTGAAATGGAGTTGGGCTGGACATATTGCTAGAAAAGATGATAATAGATGGACAATTGAAATTTTAAACTGGATTCCAAGAGATTGTAAAAGACCCAGAAAGAGACCACATGTGAGATGGATGGATGAAATAAAAAATGTGCAGGGGTGTTGTGGAGAAGAGAAGTAAAGATCAGAGAAAATGGATTAAACTTGGAGACACCTTGTCCTGCAGTGGATTGATAATGGTTGTTGATGATATATATATATATATATAAAATACATATTTTGCGGGTTCATCCGTGTTAAAAACTTTTAATATCAATATACTGACGTTTCGACTTGGTCACACAAGCCATCCACAGAGTTATAAAAAGGTAGAAAGACGGTTGTAGAGGCGCTACAATCACTGGTTTGAAATAAAACATTAAAAATCCCACCAATAGCAAAAATGTTAAATTTAAGAATGTTTTTTAAAGAAATCTTTCCAAATAGGAGGAAGTTTGCACGTATCATCTCGCTTATTGATACAATCTGGCCTTTTAAGTATCTCAATGGCTTCTCTGATTTTGCATTGGTAGAGATTATCACATCTGGATATGATCCTGGTACTAGAAAAATCTATTTTATGACCTGAATCTATAGTATGGAGTGAGAGTGCTGATGATAATGAGTGTTGTTTAACTGCATTAGCATGCTCATCTCTCCTAACACTGATGCGGCGATTACTCATACCTATGTAAGAAGCTTTACAATTTTTACATGAGATTTGATAGACACCATGAGATTCAAGAGGGATTGAATCCTTAGGCTTGGTTATTATATTGCTGATCTTTTGATGAGCAGAAAATGCTGTATCTATATTATAGCATTTTAATATACGTCCGATACTGTCTGTAGTTCCTTTTACATATGGAACACAAATCCTAATAGCTGACTTATCATCTTTTTGTTTCCTATTTTGTCTATTTTGGGCTTGAAATAAGGCTTTTTTTATAAATTTGTAATTATAACTATTTGCTAATAAAACACTATTAATATGATTTATTTCTTCTTTCAGATGTGTGTCATCTGAAAGGTTAATTGCTCTATTTAAAAGAGTTTTGGCTACAGAAACTATCTGAGTTGGGTGATGATGAGAATGGAAATGTAAATATCTGTCTGTGTGTGTATCCTTTCTGTAAATAGAAAAAGATAAACTATTTGGTGTTCTGGTGACTAGAACATCAAGAAAAGGGAGTTTTCCATCAGACTCTGTCTCCATTGTAAATTTAATATGAGGATGCATATTATTTAAATGTAAGAAAAAATCATCTAATGTATTTTTTCCATGTTGCCATATGACAAAAGTGTCATCTATGTATCTGAGCCAAATGAGAGGTTTTAAAGATGATGATTCTAAAGCACGAGTTTCTATATATTCCATGAATAAATCAGCTATTACTCCTGAGATAGGTGAGCCCATAGGAGTACCAAAAACTTGTCTGTAATGCTGTCCATTGTATACAAAATATGTATTTAAGAGACAATGTTTAATCAAAGCAATAATATGGTCTGGTAAATTGCAACGTTGTGAGATTATATTTAAAGCTTCATCAATTGGAATGTTTGTAAACAAAGACACGACATCAAAACTGACCAGAATGTCACTAGCATTAATTTTTAAACTTTTTAAAACAGAAATAAAATGAAGAGAGTTTTTAATATATGATTTAATAGATGGGATTGTAGGTTTAATGAAATCCGATAAGTATCTAGCTAAAATATGAGTTGGAGAACCTATTGCACTTACTATTGGACGAAGAGGGGTATCTGGTTTGTGAATTTTTGGAAGTCCATAAAATTTTGGACAGACACAAGATTTTTCACGAGGGATTATTTTATTTTTTATCTCTGTTTCAATAGGTGATTTATTAATAATAGCTTTTGTTGTTTTTTCCAAATATGTAGTATGATCTCTTTTTGATAGTTTGTAAGTTTTATCACTAAGCAGATCTAAAATTTTATTATGGTAAATGTCACGATCCATTACAACTGTGGCATTACCTTTATCAGCTGGAAGTACAACAATTGATTTGTCCGATTTTATATTATTTAATGCTTGTCTTTCTTTCTTTGAAAAATTATTTTTAGGAAGCTTAGCTTTTTTTAAAATATTACAAATCTCAGCTCTAGCTAAATCAGCCGATGTAGAATCAATTTTATCAAGAGCTGATTCAACATTACAGACAATTTTCTCAAAAGGTATCCGGGGAAGGTGTTAAAGCAAAATTGAAACCTTTTTCTAAAACCGAAATTTCATCTGTAGAGAGGGCTTTCTTAGATAAATTGTAAGCGGTTTTTGATTTGGATACATAATGTTTGGGGATTGTGTTCTAATTAGCATTTGCAATTTTTTCTTTTGCTTTGCTGTTACCAATTCCGAATCTTTAGACGATCGAAAACTTGCAATACGATCAAAACTAGTCCACAGTAAAGGATGTATTTTATTACTAAGGAATAAACGTAAATGTAGCAATACTTTATCAATTTTGTCTAAATTTTTCCGAGTTTCTTTAATAAAAGAGTTTAAAATAATATTGCTGGTTTTCCTTAGAATTTTACTAACATTATAATTGTTCTTGTGAAACACAATTTTACAGCAAGTGGGTATAACGTTGTGATTTTTGCACGCTAACAAAAAAGATAAATTACAAAGTAACTTACATTTCTTACTCCACGTTCTTTCAAATATACGAAGTTGTTTGAAAATTTCCTCCCCGTAGAGGTTAGTAATGTTAAAACGAAGATTTGCATGGGTTAAATATATAAAATACATATTTTGCGGGTTCATCCGTGTTAAAAACTTTTAATATCAATATACTGACGTTTCGACTTGGTCACACAAGCCATCCACAGAGTTATAAAAAGGTAGAAAGACGGTTGTAGAGGCGCTACAATCACTGGTTTGAAATAAAACATTAAAAATCCCACCAATAGCAAAAATGTTAAATTTAAGAATGTTTTTTAAAGAAATCTTTCCAAATAGGAGGAAGTTTGCACGTATCATCTCGCTTATTGATACAATCTGGCCTTTTAAGTATCTCAATGGCTTCTCTGATTTTGCATTGGTAGAGATTATCACATCTGGATATGATCCTGGTACTAGAAAAATCTATTTTATGACCTGAATCTATAGTATGGAGTGAGAGTGCTGATGATGATGAGTGTTGTTTAACTGCATTAGCATGCTCATCTCTCCTAACACTGATGCGGCGATTACTCATACCTATGTAAGAAGCTTTACAATTTTTACATGAGATTTGATAGACACCATGAGATTCAAGAGGGATTGAATCCTTAGGCTTGGTTATTATATTGCTGATCTTTTGATGAGCAGAAAATGCTGTATCTATATTATAGCGTTTTAATATACGTCCGATACTGTCTGTAGTTCCTTTTACATATGGAACACAAATCCTAATAGCTGACTTATCATCTTTTTGTTTCCTATTTTGTCTATTTTGGGCTTGAAATAAGGCTTTTTTTATAAATTTGTAATTATAACTATTTGCTAATAAAACACTATTAATATGATTTATTTCTTCTTTCAGATGTGTGTCATCTGAAAGGTTAATTGCTCTATTTAAAAGAGTTTTGGCTACAGAAACTATCTGAGTTGGGTGATGATGAGAATGGAAATGTAAATATCTGTCTGTGTGTGTATCCTTTCTGTAAATAGAAAAAGATAAACTATTTGGTGTTCTGGTGACTAGAACATCAAGAAAAGGGAGTTTTCCATCAGACTCTGTCTCCATTGTAAATTTAATATGAGGATGCATATTATTTAAATGTAAGAAAAAATCATCTAATGTATTTTTTCCATGTTGCCATATGACAAAAGTGTCATCTATGTATCTGAGCCAAATGAGAGGTTTTAAAGATGATGATTCTAAAGCACGAGTTTCTATATATTCCATGAATAAATCAGCTATTACTCCTGAGATAGGTGAGCCCATAGGAGTACCAAAAACTTGTCTGTAATGCTGTCCATTGTATACAAAATATGTATTTAAGAGACAATGTTTAATCAAAGCAATAATATGGTCTGGTAAATTGCAACGTTGTGAGATTATATGTAAAAGGAACTACAGACAGTATCGGACGTATATTAAAACGCTATAATATAGATACAGCATTTTCTGCTCATCAAAAGATCAGCAATATAATAACCAGGCCTAAGGATTCAATCCCTCTTGAATCTCATGGTGTCTATCAAATCTCATGTAAAAATTGTAAAGCTTCTTACATAGGTATGAGTAATCGTCGCATCAGTGTTAGGAGAGATGAGCATGCTAATGCAGTTAAACAACACTCATCATCATCAGCACTCTCACTCCATACTATAGATTCAGGTCATAAAATAGATTTTTCTAGTACCAGGATCATATCCAGATGTGATAATCTCTACCAATGCAAAATCAGAGAAGCCATTGAGATACTTAAAAGGCCAGATTGTATCAATAAGCGAGATGATACGTGCAAACTTCCTCCTATTTGGAAAGATTTCTTTAAAAAACATTCTTAAATTTAACATTTTTGCTATTGGTGGGATTTTTAATGTTTTATTCAAACCAGTGATTGTAGCGCCTCTACAACCGTCTTTCTACCTTTTTATAACTCTGTGGATGGCTTGTGTGACCAAGTCGAAACGTCAGTATATTGATATTAAAAGTTTTTAACACGGATGAACCCGCAAAATATGTATTTTATATATTTAACCCGTGCAAATCTTCGTTTTAACATTACTAACCTCTACGGGGAGGAAATTTTCAAACAACTTCGTATATTTGAAAGAACGTGGAGTAAAAAATGTAAGTTACTTTGTAATTTATCTTTTTTGTTAGCGTGCAAAAATCACAACGTTATACCCACTTGCTGTAAAATTGTGTTTCACAAGAACAATTATAATGTTAGTAAAATTCTAAGGAAAACCAGCAATATTATTTTAAACTCTTTTATTAAAGAAACTCGGAAAAATTTAGACAAAATTGATAAAGTATTGCTACATTTACGTTTATTCCTTAGTAATAAAATACATCCTTTACTGTGGACTAGTTTTGATCGTATTGCAAGTTTTCGATCATCTAAAGATTCGGAATTGGTAACAGCAAAGCAAAAGAAAAAATTGCAAATGCTAATTAGAACACAATCCCCAAACATTATGTATCCAAATCAAAAAACCGTTTACAATTTATCTAAGAAAGCCCTCTCTACAGATGAAATTTCGGTTTTAGAAAAAGGTTTCAATTTTGCTTTAACACCTTCCCGGATACCTTTTGAGAAGAGCACACGTGTAATGTTGAATCAGCTCTTGATAAAATTGATTCTACATCGGCTGATTTAGCTAGAGCTGAGATTTGTAATATTTTAAAAAAAGCTAAGCTTCCTAAAAATAATTTTTCAAAGAAAGAAAGACAAGCATTAAATAATATAAAATCGGACAAATCAATTGTTGTACTTCCAGCTGATAAAGGTAATGCCACAGTTGTAATGGATCGTGACATTTACCATAATAAAATTTTAGATCTGCTTAGTGATAAAACTTATAAACTATCAAAAAGAGATCATACTACATATTTGGAAAAAACAACAAAAGCTATTATTAATAAATCACCTATTGAAACAGAGATAAAAAATAAAATAATCCCTCGTGAAAAATCTTGTGTCTGTCCAAAATTTTATGGACTTCCAAAAATTCACAAACCAGATACCCCTCTTCGTCCAATAGTAAGTGCAATAGGTTCTCCAACTCATATTTTAGCTAGATACTTATCGGATTTCATTAAACCTACAATCCCATCTATTAAATCATATATTAAAAACTCTCTTCATTTTATTTCTGTTTTAAAAAGTTTAAAAATTAATGCTAGTGACATTCTGGTCAGTTTTGATGTCGTGTCTTTGTTTACAAACATTCCAATTGATGAAGCTTTAAATATAATCTCACAACGTTGCAATTTACCAGACCATATTATTGCTTTGATTAAACATTGTCTCTTAAATACATATTTTGTATACAATGGACAGCATTACAGACAAGTTTTTGGTACTCCTATGGGCTCACCTATCTCAGGAGTAATAGCTGATTTATTCATGGAATATATAGAAACTCGTGCTTTAGAATCATCATCTTTAAAACCTCTCATTTGGCTCAGATACATAGATGACACTTTTGTCATATGGCAACATGGAAAAAATACATTAGATGATTTTTTCTTACATTTAAATAATATGCATCCTCATATTAAATTTACAATGGAGACAGAGTCTGATGGAAAACTCCCTTTTCTTGATGTTCTAGTCACCAGAACACCAAATAGTTTATCTTTTTCTATTTACAGAAAGGATACACACACAGACAGATATTTACATTTCCATTCTCATCATCACCCAACTCAGATAGTTTCTGTAGCCAAAACTCTTTTAAATAGAGCAATTAACCTTTCAGATGACACACATCTGAAAGAAGAAATAAATCATATTAATAGTGTTTTATTAACAAATAGTTATAATTACAAATTTATAAAAAAAGCCTTATTTCAAGCCCAAAATAGACAAAATAGGAAACAAAAAGATGATAAGTCAGCTATTAGGATTTGTGTTCCATATGTAAAAGGAACTACAGACAGTATCGGACGTATATTAAAACGCTATAATATAGATACAGCATTTTCTGCTCATCAAAAGATCAGCAATATAATAACCAAGCCTAAGGATTCAATCCCTCTTGAATCTCATGGTGTCTATCAAATCTCATGTAAAAATTGTAAAGCTTCTTACATAGGTATGAGTAATCGTCGCATCAGTGTTAGGAGAGATGAGCATGCTAATGCAGTTAAACAACACTCATCATCATCAGCACTCTCACTCCATACTATAGATTCAGGTCATAAAATAGATTTTTCTAGTACCAGGATCATATCCAGATGTGATAATCTCTACCAATGCAAAATCAGAGAAGCCATTGAGATACTTAAAAGGCCAGATTGTATCAGTAAGCGAGATGATATGTGCAAACTTCCTCCTATTTGGAAAGATTTCTTTAAAAAACATTCTTAAATTTAACATTTTTGCTATTGGTGGGATTTTTAATGTTTTATTTCAAACCAGTGATTGTAGCGCCTCTACAACCGTCTTTCTACCTTTTTATAACTCTGTGGATGGCTTGTGTGACCAAGTCGAAACGTCAGTATATTGATATTAAAAGTTTTTAACACGGATGAACCCGCAAAATATGTATTTTATATATTTAACCCGTGCAAATCTTCGTTTTAACATATATATATATATATATATATATATATATATATATATATATATTACACTCAAAACCTCCCAGAGTGCATTATAAAATTTAAATTAAGTGGGAATTATGTATATAACTAATTTAAATATTCCATTTTTGAAATAATTAAACACCTGGTTTTTTTTTTGTTGATAACAGAGGGTTTATTAGAGATACACCATGCCTCCTTTAATTTACATTTTTATTGTCACATTCACAACTTATGTTTACCTTTACTGGATAAAAATGTGACTGTATTCCAGCTCATGCTAAAAAACTGACTTATGTTCAGAGTTATTCATTGCACATTTATGTAGTGCAAGTCTAGTAGCAGTGTTTGCATAAGAATTCACATGGTATATAGCACTATAAAAGGAATTGCTATATCCAATTTTATATACTATTTGTGGAATTTGATACAGCACAGCCTATCTTTTGTATTGTTTTGCAATAAAATTATAAAGATCTCAATATAAAAAAAAATATTTTCTTTTCCAAATATTCAAAATGTTTATATATATATATATATATATATATATATATATATATATATATATATATATATATATATATATATATATATATATATATATATATATATATATATATATATTGTAACCTTCCAGGTTGGCACCAGAAAGAAATATGGGGAAGGTCACATTTGTACTAATAAGGGATAAAGATAATTAGTTGAGAAAAATGAATTATGATATTATATAATATTTGGAATTGAATTTTTGGTAAAATTAGGCCTAAACTGTGATGTGATTTGCTAATTAAAATTGGGATTTAACAAAATTAAAATCTTAAATGGGTAGATTGATTGATGGAATTTTGGGGCTATATGTTTAGTGGTAGATGTTTGTGTACAATAGAAGATTTACATGTCATCATAGGCAGATGCATATGTGTATTATTAAGTAGAATTTTCTTTTTTATATTTTATTTATAATTTATTAATTATATATTGTCTTAGAATCTTATCTTTTAAAAATGATAAAGATTATTTGTAATAGTAAATGACATTTTAAAATTAATAATTAATGTTTAATATTTTTTTAATTACTATGTAGAGTATATTCAAACATTATATTGTTTAAAAGTTTATAAATAATATTTCTAGCAAGCAACTAAAAAGTAATAATAAAAAAAAACTCCGAGGAAGAAGTTAAAAAAAAACTTAAAGGAATCAAAAAACTCTCTAATAGTATTATAACAAACATAAAAAAATCACAAGGATTCTAATAATATATTTATGGAAAATTTCTATTGTACTACTGGAGTAAATAAAACAATGAAGAGATAGACCCAAAAGGAAACCAGCTTAAAGTTCTGCCAAGGTCATGATTTAAGTTCACTACCTTTGGAATATTTGGATGTTACATAAGATAAGTTATTATGATTTGTTATAAAGCATTACCAAAAGTAAATAATAAAAAAATGACAAATTTATTAAAAGTAAAGCTAGCAAAAGTCTTCTTGTTAGACGCTAAAATCAGACGCCTAATATTACATTTTAATCATTTTATATTAACCTTCTGCAAATTAAAACTTAAAGTGAAAAAGTTTATATACTTAATTTTATATCAAGAAGATAATTTTCTACCTTATAACTTTGACATTCGTGTATTTATAGTGAAGTAATTTCAATGCATGCAAATGTCTTTTTTTTTTTTTTTAACGCATGTTACAGAATTCTATGATAAAAAAAGAAAACTCATCATTCTTATCAAGTGATACTTAACAATCGAATAAACATTTTTCTTTCTATCATAATTTCTATTATCTTTGAATTAATATGTATTTTTTTTTTTAATTTTTAAATTTTTAAAAATTTGTTTAAATGTAATGATAAATATTTTCATTACTGAATACAACAAATGTATAATCAATTTTTATTTATTTATTTATTTTTTAAAAAAAAAAAAAACCAAATATAATGTAACTTCATATCATTTATAATATGATTATTTATTATTTTATATAATCTGGAAATTATATTATCGGTGGTTGTAGATGTTCGAATATGTGCGTGATGTTATATATATATAATTGTATTTATTATGCCGAATTTCGTTAATGATTTTATTTAAAAAAAATAAAGAATAAAAACCTTGTCAGTTATAAATTTGTTATATAGGAAGTAGAGTGAATATAACTTGACGATAGAAATGATCAGGGATGATTAGATTATTTAAATGGAGTTTGGGAGATATTATTAACTCTCACGTATATAAGTGTTTTATTATTGTTGTCCCATGCTTGTCTTTAATTTTTGTATAGTTAATGTTAGATGGAATATATATTGGTTATAACGGACAAGTGTTATATAAAATTCTATAATATGTATAAAAGATGATTAATTTCTGTCATCATCAAAGTTTTATAAATAATCCAATAGAATATAGTTTAGAAATTCATGATATTTACTATATAAACAAACGCACATATTCGAAGATATATGATTAACATATTAAAAGTAGTGAATTTTCATTTTACCACAGAAGAAATATAATTGGTGATAAAGGTGTATCAATAATATTTTTTATTTTATTTATGATTTATTTTTGATTTTTTTTTTTTTTAATAAATATTTTATTGAATCAACGGCTTGTAGGAATTCCTTGATTATATACGTTCGATTCTTCATTTCCACACACACACACATCTAATTATCATAGCATAGTTATAGAAGATATAAGTTTGTCAAATAATTCAAGTTTTAGTTAAATTTGTTTAGTAGTAATAAGTCTCAGTATTACAATGCCAGTAATACATTTTACTTTGTTTAGAATAGATAGTGATATGGATAGAAAAGTACCCGGTCCTAATAATTATCTATTCTATATTAAATATGATACTTGATGATTGTGCAATAGTTTAGTATTGAACAGATGCTCTGAACATATTTCAATTAATCTTATAATATTAATGTTTATAGATGTTTTTATCATCCTTGTTGGCTTGATATATATAAAGACCATACCCTATAACCTCAACTGAGCTAAGCCATAGGGTAATTTCTATATAAAAATCTTTTAATTAAGTTTAAATATAGTTTATAATTATAAATTTATTCTATTTTGTATAGAATTGGCACCTGGGCAATTATAAATAAGTGAAAAGATTGAGGTTGTAGGGAGGGTTTAAGTTGTGTGTTTATATATATATATATATATATATATATATATATATATATATATATATATATATATATATATATATATATATATATATATATATATATATATATATTCAGGCTTATCCATGTAATATTTGAATTAAATATTACAACATTTTGACTTGATTACACAATCCCTCAATTGTGAAATGAATACTATATAATTGTAAAGGTAAAACAGTGTTCACAGTAATAGTTAAAGTTCGACAATTAAAAAAAAAACAAATGTATAAAATTGAACAAATTAAAAATATAAATAAACAACAAATAAAAAAATGAGAATCTTCAGAGTAATTTTTAAAAAAAAAAAAAATTCAAATATGAGAAAAGTTTACATGTATAACTAATTAAAATCTTACACAGATCAACCTGCAAAATATGTCTTTTATATTTGGAACCTATGAAGACATTCATATGAATATATATATATATATATATATATATATATATATATATATTCATATATATCTCTCCACTACAATATATATATATATATATATATATATATATATATATATATATTGTAGTGGAAAATGTTGATTGGATGCTTTAAATATAATGGGATATTAGACATAAAAAATGGATAATATACACTTGAATAAAATGACTAAATTCAAATATGTACAATAATATTAACCAAACAGTGATGATGATTAAGATAATTTATAACCTAACACTAAAGGTAAACTAAGTACTAGCCTTCCTAAAAGTATATTTAATTTGTTGTTATAGTTTGAATAAATAAAAAAAATAAAAGTTTATGGTGCCAAACCTTCTAAATAGAAAGTTTATTTGTGGAAAATTTATTAATGGTCAATCATCATCACTCATAAATTATTACTATTATCCCTGTATGTTCACCAGAACCTGCACAATTTCTCAGAATTGTAGATATTAATAGCATAATGGATGTTAATAGCATAATATTTGGAGTGAGTTTGATAAACTAATACAAACTAAATTGATAATAATAACAATAAGTTAACAATTTATTAACAATAAATATATAAAATTGTTGCTTATATATTTGTAATTATTACTAAGTATAATGTATGAAATAATAAAGATAATAAAAATAATAATTATGACAGATATTTTAAACTTAAATCGTTAGAATAATTATATTGATAAGATCTTAGCAAATATAAAGTTTGAAAGATTCAAACCATGGTTTTCTGCAGCTATAATTATTTTACTATATTTATAAATAAATTCTAATTAGATCATACAAAACATTACTTTTCCTTATTTTATATTGGTAATGTTAGACAAAGTAATCAGCAGTTTATGGGTAGTTCCTATGTTACAGTCCACTGCTTGGCATCTTTAATGCAGGTAATGATTGGTTTTAGCAAACCAATTATTAGTCTCTGAATCTTATTGCACCACTCTCTTCTATCTGAGTGGTTTAATTGCTGCTTGTAGCCATATATTTTATATAGTCTTCTACAAGTGATATCATGTTTGCTATAATGGATCTTAATACTGAATGATATTTTTAATGTTAGGAAGCATGGCAATCCAAACTATGGTGAAAAACTGTTTTAACCAGCATTTTTTCCCTACCTCACAATCACTGTAGCACTGATTCTTGAATTTAGATTTATAATAGACTATTGCTTATTTCTAACTTATTTATGCCACACTGTTTCACACCTATCGCTATACACTCTATCAGTTTTATCTAAAAAAACAACTTACTAATTACAGATATAAATATTCATTTCATAACACATTGTAGAAACAATAATTTTATATACTTTTAAATGACATTATTATTTTACAATTGAATGAACAAAAGGAAAGAAAAATGCTTTCTTTATTTTTATTTGTAATAAAAAAAAAAAAAATCATTACCAACTTTTAGAAATAGATTGACACCTTTCATAATTTTATTAACCCATAACTTTAAATAATCTATTTAAATTTGCCATACAATTTACTAAAAAAATGGGCAAATTATTTATTTCAAAATCCCATTCAGGAGGAAAATCACAAAGAGATACAACTTATTTTACATTTTTTGTAAACTATGCAATTCAAATTCTTTTATACATCAATACTATTTGTCTTTCTTGCTTTACATAGTATGAGTTATAATGTTATTGCTTCCAATTCTATATAATATACCTCCTTAATAAAAAATTTAATGTCCTTATATAAAAGAAATTATAGATCTTTTTTTTTCTTTTAATTGCCTAAACTGGTATATTTAAATAATGTTTATGTTATATCTAGAATGCACACATACATGTTTAGCAATTTATAAATTTCTTACTCAATTCATATTTTTTTTTTATTAAACATTTTATTAATTATGCAGCTTTGTAATGTAACTAACTTGAGTTGCAATTGGATTTGTTCACTATATCTAAAACTACAATAGGCAGAAAGCTATAATGGAATGAAATATATAAATGTCTCACTAAATGTTATTATATTTGTTATCAATATTACTGTGTTTTAGAAAGTTCAAATTAAGCAGAAAAATGGAGATCACTTCCTTGTTTTAAATTAGAAAGTAAATGAATCCAAATGTTACATCTCTTATTAATCAATGTTCTGTTTGATGTTTACATAATAAGATTGATTAATAATCATTTTTATAATCTTTATAATTTTCATAATTGATATTTATTATATAGAAAGATGAACTATAACAGGGGTTTTAATATTTCAGTTTAATTAGTTTTCTTCTTTCTATTTATATTATTTTGATTTACTATTTTTAAAACTATTTCGTAAATGTTGAAACATTTAACATGAGACCAGAACACAATTTTGATCTCTCTAAGGCTGATATTGTTTGCTCTGAGAAAAAAGACAGAAAGAAAAAAGTGAGGTAGATGTGGTAAATAGCTAAAGATATGTACACCAAATAAAAAAAAAACACCCAGCACCCCTCTTTCTAAAAAATGGCATGTATAGGTAAATATAAATATTCAATTTTATGCAAATTTATTCTATAATATACAAAATAACTTTAAAAACAGATCTCAACTGTCATTAATTGTATAATGCTATGATTATGATATTTATAAGTATTTGAAAGTTCTTAGTTTTAAAATAAATTTCTTTATTGTAAAATAAATCTAATCTGCTGTTTAATGTTTCAATGTTTACTAAATAATTTCAGCTAGTGCAGAAAATCATGTTATAAACTTTTATAGCATTATTTACATAACAAAAATATTAGCAGCAGTATAAAGTAATCTCTTCTTTTCATGTTTAATTTTCAACTTCATAACATAAAGATATTATCACTAAAAAATTTAAGAGTAGGTGATATGATATATATTCAAAATATCAAAGAGTCAGTCTCATAGATTTTTAACAGAACATGATTATGACGCATCGAAAATATACTCAGTTTACTTAATTTCATTTTTTAACCTCTGTTGTAGCATTTTCTTAGTATTATTAATAATTACAGAGTACCAATATATATATATATATATATATATATATATATATATATATATATATGACCTTTTGATCTAATTGAATGTCAAATCTGTTTCTATTTAAATATTTGCATAAGTAATTAATTTGTTGACTTGCATTTAAAATCATTCGACACTACAGAATCTTTATTAGATGATATCTTGCCATAGGCCATTGATAAAGTAAGCATAAGATGATTTATAAAAGGCTTAACATAAATAATTTTTTTAAAAAATAAAATCTGCATTGGTGAAGCTGTAGAAATGTTGAAATGTCAACAAGAATATATAAAAGAATTATTACAATAATTAAATTAAATTGTAAATGGAATAAACAATCATTATTTTCAAAACAATGATATACTTTTTAGTGATTTATAAATTAAATGCAATTTTTTTCAGTTTTTTTTTTTTATGGAACTATTCAAACAAATGTTATTTAAATGTAAGATTAATCTTTAAAAGCATTTTAATTGAAGACTTTCTTTTTTTTTTTCTTAGACTATTTACATATCTCTACAAATGCTCATGCATATTTAAATACTATTCAATATCAGTACTTAATAATTCAGCAGCAAATATCAAAATAATATAACAATAATATCGCATTTCATAGAAATAATGCTTCCATTACCTATATAATAATAAATAGTTTTTAAATAACCCATTGCAGGCAAAAAAAGGCCAACAGTCTTCCATATAGAAACAGTAAAGCAAGCATTAGCATTATTTTCTTAATTTATTAACATTTATATAATCACAGTTTTTCATAGTTTTACGTTTCATTAAATAAAACCAATATTAGATAGTTGATAAGGTTAATAAGATATCTAATAAAGAAATTGTAGACCTCTTTGAAACTTGAATAATTGTTTTTAAACTACATCATGAGCATTGAAAATTGCTACATAAACATGTATATATAGCAACTATTGTTTTTGCACAATTTTCTTAAATAAAGATGTTAAGTCTCCATATTCCAGGGCCATGTGATACAATAGTAGCATATATTATTATGCCTCCAAATTAAATAAGATTAGTTTTTGGTAACATGCATTTTTCAGATTTTAATAATGCTAGGGAATTTTGTTGCAATATTCATTTCTTAGACAATTCAAATATTTTAGTCTGTAAATATATATTTATCTAAGTAGTTAAATTGTAATATAATAATGAAGATCGGCTTAAAACCATGCCATTTGGTATTGGCAAATTTGATAAATAATGGTTTTATCTTCACTTATTGTCTATAAAGATTTTTAAAAAAAATTTTTTTTGGACTAGGCTGTAGCATAATCTACAAATTATCGTAGTTGTTAAATTAAATGTTAATCATTTTTAATTTGTCATTTGTTTTATTCCTGATTTAAAATATTTAAAACGACAAACATGTAGTTTTAGCAATATCACACTAAAATATTGGAATATATATTAAAACAGATTGCAAACACCCACAGGATGTTTAAAGGTCATTTTACATTTATTTAATAATGAAACTATATTCTAAAAAATATAGGAAGATGATTATTTACATTTAAATTAATTATGTGCAATTTGCTCAATTAACTAGTATTTATATTTTATTTATTTATAATTATTTCTTTGACTATATTTTTATGAAACAACCTAATATTATCATCATTATATGCTGTATTCCATAATACTACTACAACAATACAGCTTTCAAAACCATTCAAATCTGAAAACATAAAATAATTCTATCTATAATTTTCAAAAACATAATTTTAAATATGCAGTGACATGTGGCTATTTAAATTATACTATTGATAAAGATTACTGATGATGATCATTCTCTTTGATCAATATACAACTAGTATATTTCTTCAGTTAATCAATATATTTATAGAATTATGAATTACTCACACCTAAGTGCCATTTTTAATTAATACATATTATCTCACTAAAGAAAAAATATTAGATATATATCCTTTCTTTGTTGATTACTTTTTACTCCTCGATACTTTCTTATCAGCAGGCATGAACTCATAAAGAATATTTATAAAGTTTAAATTTATTTGTATGGAAAGGGATAAAATTTCCACACAATATGGATTTTAACAATAAACAAAAATTTATTTAATTAAACATCTTATGACATACATATTTAAACACATACTGCAGATATCAAATGCACATTGTTATTTAAATAAATACAAAGCAAAATAACATTTGAATTTAATTAACAACAATAATAATAATAATGATGATGATGTTAATAATAATAATAATAATAATAATAATAATAATAATAATAATAATAATAATAATAATAATAATAATAATAATAATAATAATAATAATGATGATGATGATATGATGATGATGGTGATAATAACAATGATGATGATGATGATTATGACATTTTTTATTAATAAAATGATAAATAGAGTTTCATCTTACTCAAAATTATTAATTAATTAATCATGGGACCATGTTTAGGAGAATTTGTTTACAGGAGGTCTACCATTTTATTTCTCACTCCAGACAGGCAATAGGTGATTTTCTACAGGAAAGCTCCATGTTACACATTATGGATTGGCATATGCCAATGTTTTAACATCACATTCTCCTTGATTTCATTATTTTTACAAATTTTGTCATCATAGAATTCTGGAAATAAACAGTTGATTATAAATATTGACTTCAAATGCCAATAGTCTTCAACCACCATGACAAGAACAGTTCATTGGCTATAATTGCTTCCAGGTTGACTTCTGAAAACAATATAAATAATAGCAGGAACAGCATAGTGGTTTTGAACAAGAACACATGGACAGAAACAAAGAGCATAATCCAAAAATGTGGCTTGTATATTATCTATTTATATGTTCCCAAAACTATAGACTACTGTCCAATCACAATTTTAGTTTACTCAATCAAATTTAATAAATATTTTCTCATTCATTATAAGGAAATTACAAATATAGAATAAAAATAAAAACAGAAAAAGAACAACATTTAATCCAGTGTTATAAATATAATATTTCCAAATAATTCCACATCCATTTTTTTTATCTAACAGTTTTTATAAATAAAATAAAATAATATAAAACACATTTTTATTTTTATTTTTAAACAATACATATTAATTAAATGATTATATTTACTTACAATAAAAAGCAAAATTTTGCATTACTTTTTATTTTGTTTTGACATAAAAATATATACATGAACTTACATCATTTTATATTTACAACATAGAATACAACTATATTTTATAAAATAAATATTAATATAATCATTTACAAATTATGGTGACAAAAATGTATAACAATTTTTTTAAAAAATAAATTGTTGTTACTATGTCAAATTATATTTTAAATTTGCTTCATTTTTAATTATTTACTATTATTGTGTAATATGAAATAATTTCATATAGACTTTAGTTCAATACATTATAATATCTGCTGCAGAAATAGTCATTCTAAAGGGTTAATTCACTTTTTTCAAGCAAGTTTCTTTTTTTTTTTTTTGCTTTTACATTTTTGTAACAAAAATCCATATCTTATCCATTCATCTTTTACAAGAACGTTTTTATATTTTTTGGCTTATAAGAATCCAGTTTTAGAATTTAGTTATTGATTCTATTGCAGTTTTTATACTAATATATCAGTCTAAATTCTTTCAGTTTTTTAATTACTTCAATATTGTTAGTAATATCTATTTGTTTTCTTACTCACATATTCACTTTTTATTTTTTATTGTTACTCATATCATATAAATTACTATAATTCACTATGCATTTTAAAGTTTCTACACTAAATTAATATTTAGTTTCAATCTATAAGTTATCACTAACAAAATATACTACTATAAACTAATATTTTCAACCATATAAATCCTATTTTTTTTAATATTAATTCAGTGATTGCATTCAGCATTATCTATGCCTTACGTTTCATTTTTTAGGTGCTACAATGGCAGTGTATTTACTACTATTTTGGCTGTTTTAAAATGTATGAATAACATATTAAAGTGTGCAATGGTTTATAGCTGTTTTTGTCTATGACATTACAATGTTAATATATTATTTTTTTTAAAAACCTACAGATGTCAGCAAGATCTTTATATGTGATTAATATAATCTATTGTTTTGATAAAGATATGAAGGAGGTGTCTTATAAACAAGATTTGTAATTGACTGATAATTTAGATTGGTTTACCTTAAGACTAAATAATAGGGAAAATGTGACTTACAGTAATTTTTAATGACTATGCAAAAATTATAATTTCTGCTTTTTTTAAAAAAAATTACAGCTACCAATTTTTTTAAAAAATTAGTATATTTATCAATGGGTTAATACTATATTTTAAAACAATTTGCTAAGTAAAGTATTTACTCATTAATGAATATATTTTTTTTAATTTAAATTTTATTTTTAATCAATTAATTTTATATTTTGAATTTAAAATAACAAATAATTTTTCCCTATAAGAAATCATTTTAATTACTATTTTTAATGTGAGATTTTACAATACAAGGCAATTTGAGGGACTATTTTTCTTTCTAACCAGGGTAAAGGTGTATTCTTTTATCATCAGCTAAAATAAAGTGCCAAAATAAATACTATCAAAATCTCCAAACAACTACAGAAATATTTTTTTTTTATTTTTATATTTACTTCTTCATGTTAATTAATAATATAACTAAATTAAAAGTAAAGGAAGAATATTTTTTATAATTATTTTTCAAATTAAATTCAAGATATATTTATATAATTCATATTGTTTATTGATATTTTTTTTTTATTATTTTAAATTATTTATTTTTTATTACATTAGTATGACCAGCATATCATAAATATATGTGTTTTATGTAGTATTTTGCAATGATGAAGTAGTTTCATCTAGACTGGTTAATAGTTCACCAGATATGAGTACAAGTTAGTGGGTTATACTAAATTATGCAATATTATTTTTCCCATTGCATTTATTAAGGTAAAGAATAATTTAAAATTATTAAAAGTTATTAAAAATTCAGATTGTAGTTCAAATTTTATATTATAGATAAAATTACCTTTTTTTTTAAAAAAAATCAAAGCAAATAAAAGATATCTTTTCAAACAAGCTGAAAAGCTTTATGACATATTCAACAATGACATTTATTAGATTATAAAAGAATTTACAGGCTAATTTTTTTACTAATTTATTAGTTGTTTTTTTGTAAAATTATAAATATTAATTTCTTTTTAATTAAGCATTATTTACATCGTAATTTTCTTTAAATGATGTATAGTATTTAAATGGAAAATATTGAAATGAATATTTATGTGCTATCAAACCAAATCCATCTCTGTCAAACATTTTCTTTTTGTTTGTCACTTACAGAAAACTATCATTTGATTTATTCTCTTCCATTTATTGTTTTTTATCATTTATTTGCAAAGTTAATATTTTATATTACAAACATTTTTAACTTACTGTTTTGATAAAGTGTAAAAAAAGTTATAATGCAAAAATGATTTTTTTATTTCATTTGGAAACAAAACAGAAAAAAAAATATATATTTTTTTCTACTAGTTAAAAATAACCACTGAAATATTAATAAAGAAATCATAAATTTAGTAAAGAAAATTTATTGTCTGACCAAAGTGAAATTAGGCTTCTAAAATCATTAAGGTAATAAGCGTTTGTGAAGAAATGAAAAATGCTTTATTGCGATTAAATTTCGGTAATTATAATAGTTTATTGCCTGAGTTTGTTTACCTAAGCAAAAATACTATTAAAGTTAGGCATATTGAAATTAAAATCTTATTTTCAAATATTACTACGAGATTAAATAATTAAAATGAAATAATATGAGTAAAATTTTTATTTCAAATATATCTTAGAAGATGGCGAACAAGGATGTGTGTGCATGTAGTATAATAAATTGACGGAATCTTTTAAATTATTTAAATTGGTAATGCAGTGTTTAAATAGGGTAGTATTAACTAAAGCAATATAAAATTGCAATGCTATCATAATTATAAATGTGTCCAAAAAGCTGATGTAGAATGTCAACTGAGTCTGTATATTAAAAGAAATAAATTATCCTGAAATAAGTAAAATTTATTGAAGATACACATATTTGTTTATGCACTTGTAGCTTTGCATTACCAAAATAAATAGTCTAAATGCTATATATTAATATGACAGTATGATTAATAGAAAGTTTTTAAGAAATTTTACATATGATAAACATTTTGCAGTTGTTTAATCAACAATACAAAATTCTTGTCATTTGAAAGCAAAATTATTATACAGTGAATCGGCTGCCAATTTCTAATTTCACTCAATGTAAATATAATAACATTATTAAATCAAGTTTATATGAATTAATTTTAAATATTACATTAATCAGGTTTCAAGGCATATTTTTTACAAATGCTGCCATTAGTTTTGAATACAGAGGTGGATATCAAGTCCAATCATTAAAGTTTTCAAGAAACAGTTTAAAATAAAACCCAACTTCATAGATTAATATATAGATAAGATCTAATATTGTAAAACATGCCATCATATTATAAGTTATGTAGTCACCGACTTCATCTTGATTATTGTGCCTTTAAACATTAATCTTGAAGTACAATAGAGAAGTAACTTATAATCCAAGCTATGGGTGATATACAAAGAACAAAGTCAATTCAGAATAAAATTACATATGATGACAGCTGGTAGATTGTAATAGTTGGGGTGTAAATTCTGTAGTTTGATGGTGAATGATGGTGAAGGCAATTAGTAAAGGTGAGCTATGGTGAGAGTAATGATGGTACCACTAAATGCTATTTGATGCAGTTATTGTTGGAGTATGATGTATTATTGATTGGATTGGGTGTTGGTTTTAGTAGTGATCTGGAGGCAGCAAAAATATATGGGGTTGTAATATTGTTGTCTCAAGCCTTGATTTTTTGGAACTGGTGTAGTTGCCAATAATGAAGATGCAGTAAGTGCATCAGAAGGCATACAGAGTGAAAGTTTTTGCATATTCTGTAAGAGGGGTGTATCTTCTGATATGATTGAATTAGCTGTTGTATAGATTCAGCTAGTCATCTGTATGCAATTAGTATAATATTCATGATTTGGTTCAGGGCTTGACATTGCTGAAAGAAGTGTTGTTGAGTTTGCTCTGCCACATGACATAAACTTAGAATGGATTTGCAATTTTATACAGGCAGTGATACCAGAGAAAATGAGATATCAGCAGTGCATGGATGTCAAGAAGAACAGGGAAATAAAAAAAACAATTAGGTTTCAGGGATCATCTTTTGAAGGGCATAATATATGGTGGTTATTGATACCAAACATTGGAGAAGTTAAAAAATTGTTGGCTTCCAGATATAATATATCATAATAAGAACAGGGAAATAAAAAAAAACAATTAGGCTTCAGTGACCATCTTTTGAAGGACAGAATATCTGGTGGGTATTGAAACCAAGCATTGGAGAAGAAAAAAAATATTGGCTTTCAGATATAATATATCATTATGATATATTTTTTAGTATGTATATTTATTAATAATGGGCAATGTTGATCAATTCGATGCGGTAGGATTGATTGGTAAAGTGTGGTGAGAAATGAAGCTAATAGTTGGTGGACATAGTACTAGGTACTTTTGAACAATTGATGCAATTAAATTTATGACTTCTTGGATATAGAATATTTGGGTACTGTTATGGCCTATACCATTATTAATAAGTGTGCAAACTAAGTATTTTAGCTGAGATTAAAATGGTATTCCTGACCCATAGTAGCCAGTTGCAAAGAGAGAAGATGGCAGAAATAAACAATTTTAAAAATTTAACAATAGGTAAATAATGTGTAGCCTTATTCATTACAAATGCATTAAATAGATGGATTTTAGCATAAAGGGAAAGATAATCTTTGGAAAAGTGTTAATAATCTGTGTGACATTTTCTTTAAGCTTGTTTTGTAAGGTGCTCTTCATTGTAAGTGAGCCCATATGGAATGGAAATTATAAAAAGGGTTGCCTTTTCTTGAAATATTTGAGTGTATAGTTTGTTGGTGTATATAAATCATACTGTTGTTTATTAATGTTAAAACTAAGTTTATAAGTGAATGTATATTAATTGAGGAAGTTTTGCAATATGGGGAGATGCTTACAAGATAGCAGGAAGATCGTTATATCATCCATGTATGCTATACATGGGATGTATTGAGGTGTATGTATAATTTTGATGCCAGAAAATATCTGTTGTGTATGTTTTAATAGGGAATTTATATAGAAATTGAAAAACTGTGAACTATGAGGTGAGCCTTTTGAGATGGATTGCATAGGGGTGAATGATGATGAATTTTTCCCACTGAGAGTCTCACTATGTTGCAGTAATTTGGTAATTAAGTAAAGAAGAGTACTTGGAATGGTAGTGATAGCTAGAATATCAATCAGCATGGGAGTAGATATAGAATAAAATGTAGACTCTATATTTAGCTGAACTGAAATGACAGTCTTGAACTTGTTGAACCAAGTTCCAAGGTCACTTTAAATATCAGAACAGCCTGTATAATAGAAGTGCCCTTTTGTTTACTGCATATCAGAAATTACAGAAAATATGCATGGCTGTAGTTAATCTTTCACAACTTTTTGCAGCATCTTAATACCCAATGGCCCCATAGAAAGTGGACAAAGGTTAGTGAGAATAAATGTTAAGCCTGGTGTTTTGGTAAATAGTTCAATTGGGATTAGATATAGACGTTTGATGTCATATATAGTTTGGGACAGATAATTTTCTTGGTCACAAAGGTATAATGTCATAAAGTGCCTAAATGGGCAAAAATAAAAGCAGCAAATTAATTCGAACCTGGATGACATGAATTATTTATGGTCGTAAGGTTGTCAGCAAATTGTATGGTTTGAAATGGGATATTGGTATCATGTGGTCCAAATAAGTCTGAAGGTGGTATGAATGCATTGTGTATTTATAATATCTGCTTGAATTATTGGTATATAGACTTACTCATGTTATAGCCTGCCCACATATTACCATCAACTTGGAGTGCCATAGGGACTTTTAGTGTGGATAGGTAGTCTAGTGCCCACATAATATATCTCTGTATTCATGTGTACTGATGATTAAGACAAATTCTTCTTTTCTTAATGGCAATATATCCTTTAAGTTGTTTGGTGGTTTTTTGATAAGCCAGGACAAGTGCATGTAACTGTTGATGAGTATGATGTGGAAGCTCCATTAGTGTAATTCATGTATGCAACTCATCAGCCAAATTCCTGAAGTCAAGAAGGTGAAAATGAACTGTGTGTGAGATAGGGAATGTTGGATAATATTTTATGTATAAAGATTAGGTATCTTTAATTTGGATCAACTTGTATTTGTTTCAATTTTCACAACATAATTTGTTTCAGAGAATAAGAACTTTATGGTATACTAGAGTAGAGCTCATATGGTTTTATGCAAATGAATGGCTGTGATAAGTAGTTCATTGAAATTAAGGATGAGATATTGCCCAGAAAGTCAAAGAGAGGACATATATGATCAAGAAAAAGCAAAGATTAATGTGTAAAGCATACTGCTTATTATGGAACATGATAGAGTTGGAAGGCAAAAAGTCTTGACCATTTATAATTGGAAAGTTTTGACATGAAAAACAAATAACCAAGATTAAAAATCACCTATTAAAATGGTTGGATAGAGGGAAGAAGCAGTAAAGAGTTAATTGGCAGAATAATGATTGAAATAAAAGGAGGACCAGGAAGGATATATATATATATATATATAGTTTGTAAGGAGGACCAGGAAGGATATATATATATATATATATAGTTTGTAATGTGGCTGTGAAAAATAGTGATTAAGAGATTTGATTCTAAGTAAATAATCTTGAATGATAAGAATGGGCATCTGGAAATGATAACATGTTATTTCCAGCTGATGGTAATGATGTGTCCCTGGAGCAGGCACAGAAGCCCTATCTATTGAGATTAACAGATGGCTTCAATATAAGATTCATTGTATATTTTTGTCTCAAGCAATCCAAGAATATTAGATTGTACATTTCTTATCTCCTTTTTTTTAATTGAAAAAGTTTTTAAGTGCAATAATTTTCAATTTCATTTAGCAGCATTTTTAGGGTAATTAATTCTAGTCATCAGTCAGATTGGGTGTAAACTCTAATGTATTCAGTAAGATCTGGTTATATAATTATGAATTTATAATGGCAGTTGATCAGTAACTAACAATGTTTCCAGCATAGCTGTTTAATGGATTTGTTGTCAGTGGTGACAGGTAGCAACAGTTGATATATGAAGTCAGCTAAGGGCTATTCGGTTTGCATGAGGGTAAGACTGGTTTCTATAGAGTCCATGTTCAGCATCAATAAGTCAATGACATCTGGTTTGAATTGTCTAGGTTGCTGAGTCATGGTGGGGGGCCATGCATGCTTTTTTGTTTTATTAAAAATGTTGGGGAGGAGATAGCTGGTATAACTGGAATCATGAAGAAATTGTCTCCATGATATGCATTGAGGTTTTATTGACAAGTATATGCTTATAAATGGGTTGTTTGTATATCAATTGAGCTGACATGATTATCATTATATCCCTCATAAAGTGTCAAATCCATAGGTGCTGAAGGTAAGTAGTATGCACATGGATAAATTCTAGGCTATTAATGAATGTAATCAAGAAAAGATTTGTTGTTAGCTGTTTTTTATTGATTTTGGGAGTTAAGTGACCCAGTTGGTTTTCCTGAAAACAAAGTTTGAAAATTAGCACAATGCATTGATAAATGGGAGTAGCACTGGGGTTTCAATCATCTGACATATAAGCATAGGGTAGCTTCTTGATCAAGAATTTGTGTTGGAATTATGTCTGTATCAATGACATTGGTACAGTTGTAATTTGAGTCCTAGTTATTACTAGGGATGTTATAGGGGTATCCTTTATATATTTGGAATGAAAAGCTGTAACTTTTTCAAATTGTTGCATCATATACTGGAAAGCTTGAAGGGTGTAT
This sequence comes from Epiperipatus broadwayi, assembly GCA_028023455.1. NCBI lineage: Eukaryota > Metazoa > Onychophora > Udeonychophora > Euonychophora > Peripatidae > Epiperipatus > Epiperipatus broadwayi. Next base: position 645,108 of record JAQFVV010006371.1, on the reverse strand, counting down.
CAAAGTATACATCATTATTAAGGCAAAGTTTCTTAGTTATTTTATTTGCACTTGAAATTGGTCTTTCTGTGTGGTCAAAAAAACTTGGTTATTAAATAGCTGGGATTTGGATGGTCAGCAATATGTGCAAAGGTATCCCACAGGCCATACAATGATATTGTATTAAGTAATAATTACTTAGGAAATTTATATAGAGAAATGTTAATGTATGTAGCAGCTGGAATTATTGGACTAGTAGAAAAAAACTTGTAAAAGTTGCAAGTAATCCTCTTAGGATTAAATTATTAAATCTATCATTATCATAAGAGCATCAGTGTTCCAAACTGTAGTGAGAGTTGTGCTTCTTGGATATTGAGCTCTTGTTATCTGATGTTACCAGGAGTGGTTTTCCCATATCTTAGAACTTGGGTATAGTTGAAATATTGTTACCCTTGTTATTAACATCTATTGGATTATTATTACTTTTATGATCTATCTGTTGAGATGATTATTTTTAATAATATTAGTTTATGTTTGTATTATCTTTGAACTTTGGAATTCAATGTTAGTGAAATTAGAAATGTTTGAAATATTGTTACTTTTGTTATTTATTAACTATTGGAATATGATTATTACTATTGCTACTGATCTGGTAAATATCATTTTAGAATCATTAGAATCTGTTTGCATAATCTTTGAACTTTAAAACTTAGGGTTAGTGAGATTGGTGCCATCCACCTGGTCATCTGATAGCTCAGTTGCCATATTAGTCAACAAATTATCAGAATAATTAATTATGTTGTAAAATTCTGAATGTCATATTTAAACAAATTTGATAAATGAGTTATCAATCAATTGAAGACAAAACTTTGCAATAAGAGCTAAGAATTTTATCTTGTCAAATAAAAGCTTTAAATAAATTTTCAGCAAACAAAATTAAAGCTTCTTTTTACCTGGATTCTTGATAGATAAACAACTTTGGAGTTGAAGCTGCTGCTTTCTTTTTTTATGCCTTTATTGGCATTTATTGAAACTTTCTTAATATTACTGACCACTGATCACTCTTCTGATAATTTTTTTTTCAATTTATTGGTTTCTGAACAAACTTTTTTATGGTTTTAGTAATATTATAATTCCATATGTGGATTTTCTGCAAAAAATAATTATGATTTTTCATGAGCTATTCCTGCCATAAAAAAACAAATAATATTTTTTTACATTTTAATTTCACTGCAAATTTATATGAATTGATGTTATGTACTGTTGATGTGTGTTCATAATTTTTATAGTACACTGCTCCTGGGTCCTTATACCAAATGCATTATCAACAAAGAAAAAAAAATTGATGAGATGAAGAAATATTTAATGTTAAACCAATAAACATATATTTAATTGAAAAATCACAATGCTATTGTGAAAATAATAAAAAGTAAAAAAAACAAAACATATTAAAGAAGCTACTTGCATAATAAGGCTAAATAATTTATAAGCTAATTTTCTAGAATAATCCATAATGTTTGGAAACTACTTTATAGTTTCTTAGATGAGTATATCAATTTTCCATTGATTGTTGTTTATGATAAAATAATTTAGTTAGCTAAGGTATACCTTAAATTTAGTATTTATAAATCTGCATGTCTCCCAGTTAAATTCTGTTTGTTGTTATAAGTTAGGTGAGAAACAGCTGAAAAAGATTGGATATAAAACCACTCAAAATTTATTTTTACTAATAGTAATATGTATGTATAAAAATATAAGTAAAGTTGGAAATTCTTTTAAAAGATTTAAAAATTGAACTAGGTAATAGAAACAATGTCAAATATAAAATTACACACACATATAAATATATAATATATACACTAAGAAAAATTCAAACAAAATAAAAGATATGCAAGCTAGGCATTAAGATGTGCAGAAAGACTTATAAACCACTAGAGATACAAAGATAGAAGATAGATTAGATATTTTGTCAGTCACATAATTTCTAATTATTACTCTCAATTATTATCAATTCTCAAAAACAAAACAATGAAAGTATATTTGAGTTTAATCTACTGTCTATGTCCTAGTTTCTCTTTTAAATAAGACTTACTTTATTCAGTTACTTCAACTGACATTTGTTCTAGATCTTATATAATATTTTGGGTTTCACGATATAATTTCAGTCGATGGTTATTTCTTTTAATAATATCTGCATTTAAACTTTATTTCATTTTTTAATTCTGTAATAAAGCTATCTCACTCTAATATTTAATCGGTTTTTATTAATTCCAATAAATATCCTCATACTTTTTTATTTGTATGCAAGTCTCCGTTTTGCTATTCTTGTTATTTTTCCCTGTCTTAGATTTGTCAGTCAGTCGTTATTAAAATTTTTTTTTTTCAAACCCATAGTTATTTTTTTTTAAAAATATTAAATCATATTTACCAAAAACATTCCAATTTGCATATATATCATGGAATATGTGATAATTTATTATTAAATGATAGTAATGTTGTTTGTTTTTTATAAAAAAAAATTGAATAGAAAAATTAGTTTATATATATATTGAAGTATTAATAATACTGTATAAATCTGACGGTGATATATTTATTGTTATTGATATTTATTTTTAATAGCGTTAAGCAGCAACTAATCAATATGTTTCATTCTACATCTCTTTGCAAACTCATTATTATTCTTCTCGGCTTTTCGGATACTCATTTATTAAAGAGCTCCACCATTCATTTTCTCATTTACCATTTCCTTTTCACTTTCTTTGCAATCAACATATCTTATATTGATTTCTTTAGCTGAATTCACATAGAGAAAATTTTATTTTACTTTTTTATGAAAAAGAATATAAAATGTATGAATATAAAGATATATATAAAAAAAAATATTAAATTAATATTTTTTTAACAGATTGCAAAAACTAAATTGTAAAATTTTACGGATTGTTTGTTCTTATAGATATTATTTATTTACTGAATATCAAAAAAAAAAAAAGAAAAAAGTGCATGTGTGTGTTTATATATATTGTAGCAGAATAAAAATAATACTAAGCTCTTATTTAATAGCTCCACAGATTTGGACGGTATTTGTAAAAGAATAAAAATTCAGCCACAAAGAATGGTCCTGGTTTAATAACCTTTCAGGAAGTGTGGTGACACTTGTAACAGAATAAAACTGTAGCCATATATTGATCACCATTTATAATGGATTGGAAATAAAGACAGTACTACCTGAACAAGCTATTTGTCACAGAATACAAATGATAAATGATGAGGGATATAAATTTTAGTACTTCTCATGAATTGACACCGTTTATTACAATATAAGCCTCTCGTAGACGTTAAACGCTATCTATAACGGAATAAAATGATTCATGAATGGATAAAAATAATGAATTTAATATACCTAACAAATTTGGAAAAAAATTCGTAACGAATTGAAAATAAAAAAAATAAAAAATAAAAACTTAAGTATAATTTGCAAATTTAAATCACAAATTGTAATTAAATAAAGTATAATCCAATTATTGTCACTAATTATAACTAAATAAAATAAAAATAATGCTAATAAAATAAAAATAAAGACAAAACTAACAAAGCAATAATATCTCAAAAACAATAGTATGCCTTTATTAGATAAATCAATTGTAATGGAATTAAAACTTTAATGTTGATAAAAGGCTTTATTAATCTATAGTTTTATGTATATTAATCTATTCTTAATAAAATGTACATATTTTTCTTTTTAAAACCCTACAAATTCAGAACTTCAAATTGTAATAGAAATAAAATATCTTAACACTAAATTATTATAGATCGATTATTCTAGCATATCTTACCACCTTCGCCCGATTTATAATAATATAAAATAAAAGCAACCTTAAATAAACTTAAAAATTACAATATCCAATCATGGTAATCATGGCGAAGTGAACTAAAGAAAATATTTTTATTTGATACTCGTACAAATACTATTAATAAATCACAGCAAATTATCATTTAAACAAATAAAGTTTAGTTACTTAATTTTAAATTATAATTATCTAATATGGCTAATATTACTGCTATTTGAGTTAGATAGCTGGATTTTTGGACATTTAAATGTCTGAAAGTTTCAGATTTTCTTCTCAATAGTTAGGCTTTGATAAAATGCTAGACTAGTTCTAGTGTTTTTAATTCCTAGCACCTCACTGACGACACTAGATACAGAAACCGCGGTCTGGGGTTGAGGGTATTTTAAAAGCTTGAGAAGAGTGTGTATTTTTACGTACTCTAGATATAACATTACTAATAATCTATTATAATCAAATGTCAATATCAAAGCTTAGTATTTAAATTAAATTGACAACTATATACCAAAGAACTTTAAATTTAATGAAAGCAAATCATTCTATTTAAAAGGATTCAAATATCAATTTTAATATATACTATTCCCTTTTATATAATATAATAAGATTATCATATTTATAACTAAAAGCTAAATTATCATAACATCCAGCCAATTAAAAATAATTTAAAAGAATACATAGGCATACAATCACAATTGCCTTTGCTTATTCTAAATAATTAATATACTTGTACATTATGAACTATCAAACTAGGCTCAGATATAAATTTCTAGCTTAATGTAACCATCACATATAATTAACAAAATAATTATGGTAATCTTCTAATTACTAAATAAATATCTAGAAAACTAATCAATTTGTTACAATCTAAAATGTATATCTGGTTCAAATGATAATATATTGGATATAACATAAAGAAAATAATATGTAATTGTACATACACCAATCCAATAGTTTAATTCCCAGACTATTTTATAAGTATTTATTATAAACCATATGATGTAAGTCAATACATAATTATTATCTGTTAAAATGTTATTAGCCAAGAGGTTTGCATTATAAACTGAATGACAACTATAACAAGTTTATCTGTTTTAAATAAAGTTAAAATTTATTAAAACTATATATATATATATATATATATATATATATATATATATATAGTTTTAAATATATTTGTTTGAATTATTAATATATATATATATATATAAACATAAACAAATAGACAATAGATAGTTGAAACATATACTATAAATAAATATTATGAAATAGATTCTTCGTTGAAATTAATATTAATAAAATAGGTGTTCATACATTAAAATTCACCTGTATACTGTTTAATTTATAATATATATATATATATATAATTAAAAAAATGTTTTTACATGTACCCATTCTTTGAAATACAAAAATTTAATGATACTTTTCTAATCTTCATAGTAAAATTATTAATTGAAATGAAATATAATAGTCATAAGTTTACTTATTCATTGACTTTACTTTTCAAATAAAATACCAATGAATAATTACTACAATTTAGTTCTTTTACATTTTCAATAGTTATAAGATTAATGTTCAAAAATAATTTGCAGTTAATGAATAAAAGAATAATACTTTAAAACAAAATTTTAATTATTGAAATTTTAGATAGAAATGTAAATTTACACTAAATTTATCTCTCTTTTATTTCATATATATATATATGGTACCGGGTTGATCCACTGAAACCACCTACTTACACATATATATAAGTTTTTACCAGTTTCAAACTCCTTCATAATACATTTATAATCTTATAAAGGTTACGTAAACGAACCAGCACGTTTGAGCAAAATGGGAGATCTTATTGATAGCTTTAACTATCAACAATGGCCCATCTTGGGTGCTAGATTCAAACCCCTACTGTCCAAACACTTTATTTGTTTTGGAGTAAACTCCAGGTGCCAGCTATCTATTCAAAAGAATAAACAACATCGTTGGTCAGTAGGCTCATAATCCAGCGCTCGAAACCATCCCATAAACTAGCCCAGTCTAATTTAAATCAGTAATAAATTATACAAAATTGGTGATGGAAAGAATTAATAAAAGGTTGTAAAAAGAATTGACCTACAAATAAAGTTTAAGTTTTAAAGACAATTTATTAACTAACATTAAATCATTTTAAACATTCTATAAATTTAATATAATACACACACATTTTAAATTAACATTTCTAGACTAGTTTAAATATTCTTGTAGATTCTAATAGTAGAACATTGGTGTTTATCTAATTTAACTAATAACACTGATATAATGATCACACACATATTTACTCATATAGCATTCACAAATATAATAATAAAGCATTAATAGCATTTGACACTTAAACACACATATTAATAGTTCATTTTATGTATGATAGAGTTCATATAATTTGAATCTTGAATATTTACAAATTACAGTGGTGGCTACTACGCATAAATGATAATAAATAAAGGTTTATCTAGGATTTTGAATGTAGACGTAGAGTTTTGTTCTCTTTGGTTGCTGCCTTCGGTGAGGATATTTCCATTACAAATACTTCCAGCCGGCCTGGGACCTTTCTTTGATGAGTTTCATTATTCTTCATGATTATTATTATTGGAGACAATTAGATACTGACGGAGATTTCCAAGTTGTTAAGCTGACATTATTTCACGGGCAGATCTTGCTGTTTTCATCAGACATCAGGGTATGGAGAAAAACTTGTGTTCCCAAAATCTTCTCAGCACTGCATCTTGTTTCTGAATACGATTAATGTAACTGATTGAAATTAACTGACTCAATTGATTTGTGAACTCAACTCAACTGTCTCAACTGATTGTCCAATAAAATATTCAGTATTTATACCAATGAAGTGTTTTCTTTTCGATATCCTCTGGCAAATATCTGTTGTCAGAATTCTTTAGCAATTAATCCTAAGACAACGTGTTTTTTGATTGATTGTTTAATTAGTAGTAGCTATTTCAAAACATGTTGTTTTCATATCTTTAATTAGTAGCACACTGCTGTGTTTTTTTTAAATACATTTTTCATTTATTTATAATATTTAATACTGATACATATTTTTTTTACATTCGCACACACATATATAATTTTACTCTACACCTCAAAACTAGTTTTAAGATTATTTTTCTTCTTTAATTTAAATGAAGAGATTTATATATTTTTTAAAGCTTTTAAATTGTATTTCACTAATAATAATAAACTCTTTACTTCCTTTTTGTAAAACCTTCAGTTTAACTTTAAGAAAACCCCTTTCCCACTTTAAATCAATGATTTTTCAACTTTTATTTCAAACTCTTTTGCGAAAGATTTTTTTGTTTTAATAATTTTTTTACGACAAAATTATTTTATATACATGTGCCAATTTGGCCTTGGCACATTATGCCCCCTCCGTTTTAGAGTAAAATGCATCATTTGTGTCCATTTTATCTCTTGCAATTTTAATTATTGACTCTAAAAATTTATTAATTTATTATTTTAGATAATTCCTACACATGTGTATACGTGCAGCATAATTGTACACCTACTAATATTTTAGATATCAAGTTATTACTGGACTTGCTTACAGGGAATCTATAATAAATAAATCCCTTTTTGCACTCATCATAAGGTGCAGCAGTACCAAGAAAATAACCTAAAAGGATATCTGGATCAATACATTTAAGATACTCATCATAAGGTATCGTATTTACCGAATATTACCAGTGTATGTGCGCGTATATACACATGTATACTTACACATTCTTAATACACCTTAGATTGACTTTATATTTATAGTTACCTTTCAATATTATTTTTAAATACACATGAACACTACTTACACTATTTATTTATATTACAATATCATTTATAACCCTTACGAAACATTATTTAAAATATTTATTTACACTAATCTTATAATATCATTTGTAAATCATTATGAACATCTTTATTTAACATGCGTATATTCAATAAACAAAAAAATCTATTAGTTTATCACGAGTCACTTTTTATTATTATTTACTACAGATATATTTACGCTTATTTATTTAACTTGATTTTATCGATTTTATTTTAATTATTTGACCTACTTCAAATTCTTATTTTTCTAGAGTGCATTTTTAGTTTTTATTTTCATCATTAGGTAATAAATGTAATATTAAGAGAAGCCAGCAGCAAAGTATGAGGCAATTCAACACACAGATCGATTTTGTGCTGATTTAAACCAACTTTTAATTTCTTGCGGAAGTCGTGACAACAGCATGGGCATTTTTGTGCACAATGGATCATGAACAGGGACTTTAAGATTGTGAATGGCAGGACTATCTCTACTGCACATTCGACTTACTAAAATATTTATTTTATTTGGTTACTGGGAATTTTTCCTCCAGATTTATTAACTTTTATATGCCAGGACTTTTCTACTGGCGCATCATCATCAGTATTATTTATTTTTCACACAACCCATCTGTAGAACATAGTCACCACAAGAAAAGGCTTAATCCAACAAAAGTCAGGCCTGGAATTTATCTCCTTGCTTAAATACTCGCACACACCTCAATCCTAATTTAATACACTTTTTTTAAATTTTATTTGATAATGTTTTATTTTCATTAATACTTTCATGATACACTTATTTATTTCATTTTTATTTTTAAATCGTTATTTTTACTCTCCCTTTTTTTTTAAAAAAAAAAAACATTTTCATTTTGTTTGTCTATTTTGATTTTACACATTTATTTTGTTTGTGTCACACTCCACTATGTTCTAGACTTATGAGCTGGGATATCAATATAATCGATAATACATAATCAAGGGTTTTGACATAAATTGTTTTATAGATGCTTTGACATTTTAAAAACACGAAGATTGTTATTTTATTTTACTAAGACTAACTTTGATACTCGTTTTTACATTTTGTTTAAAAAGAATAACTATAGGTTATTTTTGTTTCAATAAACTTTGTTAAACATTTTCTGTTATTCCAAGTCCATGGTCGTTAATAACTAGGTCAAACTGGCAAATCCGTCAGATTACATATTTTTAATTTTTGTCTGGTGGTTCTTTCTTATATTTTTTTTTTCTGCATATAGCCACTCATGCTGGGGGATTGAGAATCACTCCTGGGCCTTTCCTTAAATCTAGTATGAGAGATGTTAGGATCGCTGTCGGTTCTTCGAAAGATTTTTGTTCTCTCGGGACTATTAGAATAATGTCTCCTCTGGGGACTCCCTGAATTCGACCTGTGTCTATATCTTACAGCGTTTACAGCCGGCTCTCTAAGTTGGGGTTTGAATCTCCTATCTCTCATGTCAAAAGTTGGTCTAGCTCTGTAGAAAGTGCTCAACAATTCCGCCATTTGTTCCACTGTTTTCCTTTCAATTCCTATGAGCATTTGCTCGACATTATGAGGAAAACTATGGTGGACTATCCTGATAATTTGTTGTTCAGACAGTGGGTCTGCTGTTAAAGAGTGTAATTTCACCACTTGCCTTCTAAAAAAAGAAACGAACAGTTCACCAGGTCGCCATTTATCTTGCGAGATCTGGTGACGAAGATTTTCCTGATAATCTTCGCTCCAATAACTAGCTAAAATAGCAATTTTATATTCGGCAAAAGTGATGGTTTTTTTTATATAAAGAGTCCCATCAATATTGAGACCCCCCTTGTAAATGGCTACAAGCTATTGCGATCATAGCCTTCTCACTTAATTGATTCAGAGTGTAATAGTGCTCCAAACTATTTAAATGCTCCATAGGAGCTTCACCTTGATGGCCAGAAAATATCCGTATTTTCAAAAACCGGTTCATGATTGCCGGATTGTTTATAATGTGTGTGTTTGCACTCAAGTGGTCACACTGTTTTATTTCCATTTATGAACTATTCTTTTGATTTACTTTCCAAGCTAAATCAATCATTCCGACTTTTATCTCTTCAATTACTTTTCTATCTTCTATCTTATTTTTTTCAATTACTTGGTAAGCGGTTTCTATTTGATTTTCTACTTGTGTTTTAATCTCTTCTATTTCTTCCCTAATTTCTCCTTTTATTTAATTCTGGCCCATTTTGATCTGGTCCTTTAACTTTTCAAGCATTTCAGCTTGCCCTTCCAATTTACTCTTCATTTCATTATTTTGGTTTTTAAGCTCTTCAGCTATTTTTTTAAATTCTTCAGCTGTTTCTTTTTGTTTTTCAAATATGCAAGTTAGTAAAGCTATGATTTCCCTATTCTCTTCTTGTTGCTCAACCTCTTTTTTGTTTTTACCCTTTTGTCCCTCACTAGAAGCATTCTCTACTTCTTTCGCTTGGATTTCTATTTTTTCTTCACTTGGGACCTTTTCTATTTCACTAGTTTCAGTTTTATTTTGTTCCTCACTGGGAACATTGTCTGTTTTTTTACCTTGAGTCTCCATTTTAGGTTTATTTCTTGTCATATTTATAATTTTAACTTTACTTTTTTATATTATTTTTCTTTAATATTATATTTCATTCATGCTCACAAGTTTACTAATTTCTATTTTATTTCTTTTTTTCTAAACTGGAACTACACGCTGACTCTGTCCCTCCTTTGTCCATTTTTCTCCACCCGATCTTAATGTTTTAACTCTGCCAAAACATCCACCTGTCTTTAATTTAACACAATGATTTATTTTAACCAATGTAAATAGCATAAATCTCTCTTCATTTAAAAAAAAAACAAAGTTTTCGGTCAATTCTTTTTTTTTTTAAAAAAAAAAAAATTAAAACGCTTTAACATACGTAATTTAGCTTTTGTATAGAAAAACTTTTTTTAAACAAGAAACAAAGCATTTATTTACTATTGTTTCTTAGGTCCAGCCCCAAATTGTGTATAGCCATTTATGTACCGGGTCAAACTGCTGAAACCACCTACTTACACATAAATATAAGTTTTGGCCAGTTTCAAACTCCTTTATAATACATTTATAATCTTATAAAGATTACGTGAATGAACCAGCATGTTCGAGCAAAATGGGAGATCTTATTGATAGCTTTAACTATCAACAATGGCCCATCTTGGCTGCTAGATTTAAACCCCTACTGTCCAAACACTTTATTTGTTTCGGAGTAAACTCCAGGCACCAGCTATCTATTCAAAAGAATAAACAACGTCTTTGGTCAGTAGGCTCATAATCCAGTGCTCGAAACTATCCCGTAATTAGCCCAGTCTAATTTTAATCAGCAATAAATTATACAAATTTGGTGATGGAAAAAATTAATAAAAGGTTGGTAAAAAGAATTGACCGACAAATAAAGTTTAAGTTTTAAAGACAATTTATTAACTAAGATTAAATCATTTTAAACATTCTATAAACTTAATATAATACACACACATTTTAAATTAACATTTCTAGACTAGCTTAAATATTCTTGTAGATTCTAATAGTAGAACATTGGTATTTATCTAATTAAACTAATAACACTGATATAATGATCATGCACATATTTACTCATATAGCATTCACAAATATAATAATAAAGCATTAATAGCGTTTGACACTTAAACACACATATCAATAGTTCATTTTATGTATGATAGAGTTCATATAATTTGAATATTGAATATTTACGAATTACAGCAGTGGCTACTATGTATAAATGATAATAAATAAAGGTTTACCTAGGATTTTGAATGTAGACGTAGAATTTTGTTCTCTTTGGTTGCTGCCTTCGGTGAGGATATTTCCATTACAAATACTTCCAGCCAGCTGGGACGTTTCCTTAATGAGTTTCATTATTCTTCATGATTATTATTATTGGGGACAATTAGATACTGATGAAGATTTCCAAGTTGTTAAGATGACATTATTTCACAGGCAGATCTTGCTGTTTTCATCGGACATCAGGGTATGGAGAAAAACGTGCGTTCCCAAAATCTTCTCAGCACTGCATCTTATTTCTGAATACCATTAACTTAACTGATTGAAATTAACTGACTCAATTGATTTGTGAACTCAACTCAACTGTCTCAACTGATTGTCCGATAAAATATTCAGTATTTATACCAATGAAGTGTTTTCTTTTCGATATCCTCCGGCAAATATCTGTTGTCGAAATTCTTTAGCAATTAATTCTAAGACAACATGTTTTTTGATTGATTGTTTAATTAGTAGTAGCTATTTCAAAACATGTTGTTTTCATATCTTTAATTAGTAGCACACCACTGTGTTTTTTTTTAAATACATTTTTCATTTATTTATAATATTTAATAATGATACATTTTTTTTACATTCGCCCGCACATATATAATTTTACTCTACACCTCAAAACTAGTTTTAAGATTATTTTTCTTCTTTAATTTAAATGAAGAGATTTATATATTTTTTTAAAGCTTTTAAATTGTATTTCACTAATAATAATAAACTCTTTACTTCCTTTTTATAAAACCTTCAGTTTAACTTTAAGAAAACCCCCTTCCCACTTTAAATCAATGATTTTTCAACTTTTATTTCAAACTCTTTTGCAAAAGATTTTTTTGTTTTAACAATTTTTTTCCGACAAAATTATTTTATATACATGTGCCAATTTGGCCTTGGCACAATATATATAGATAATTTTGTTATATATATATATATATATATATAACATATATATATATATATATATATAAAAAAATTATCTAACTTAAGATGTAGTGATCAGTTATATTTATAAATATTATACAATTAAATACCCAAATTAAAAAATGCATATTAACATATGGCCTGATTTGCCATCCTCCTGTATAGTATGTTAAAATAATACAATATCCAATGTCTATTATAAACTATAATTTTAATAATATTTAATAATCTGATCCAAATAAAAGTATCAAAAACAGTTATCACAATAATGTGGAATTTATTAATTCCAATATTTTCCAAATATTAAATTTTATCCTTATTTTGCAGATATTTAATATTATTATAATGGCATTATGAATAAACAGATGATAATCTCCATTTCTGATAGTACACCATACAAATAAAGGGGTTTAAATCACACTTAATCAACATTATAAAATTCTATCTTCAGATGAAAACAATTATTATATACAATATAACATTGTTAGCTATTATATTTCATTATTGTTACATTTTGTTCACATACATTATCCATTTTTAGTAGGAATTATTAAGATGATGACTTAGAATACTATAAATTAATTTCTTATTCTTTTAAAATTTTTTGGTAATCCTGGCATTTTTTTCTGGATAAATATAATTCTTTTTACAATGCTATTTTTATAATGAATAAGTAATTTTTTAAAAAGTAAATATAAACAAATATGTAAAAACTTAGATTTGGATAGATGAAAGTCAGGATGTCAGAGAGTGAATTTGGATGATTCACTCCATTTTATAATCTTGGATAATTGATGTCATAAACGCCAAAGTTACATTCTTTATTTACCATTATTCTGAATTCACCCAGCATTCCACATTTAAAATTACATTTACAACATTAATAATAAAATGAAAAAAAAAATCATTACACATATAATAAATAATATTCACATTTTAAAACACAAATAATATTCTTTTATCTCAACACTAATTAAAAACAATTTATACCACATTCTGTCCATACTGCAATGGAAATATATCTTTTATATATATCTTTACAATACAATATTACATATATCATATAAATATAACAACAAATACATTTAATATATTAAACATTTGTACGTATTGTTTATAATCTATTATTCATGAATGCAATAACCAAAACATATATAATAAAGAAACAATAGTAATTTTATTAAAAACTAATTTTATTATTTATATATGCATTTTAAATGAAAAATATTAATTTATATTTTTTTGTTGCAATAATAATAACAACAACACATTTCCTGCCTTAAAATTTCATTATCATAATAACCTATTTTAATGCTATTTGGGTTAATACATTCTTTATTAAAGTCAACTAAGAATAATATATATATATATATACTCGACATTCCTTCAATATACTGAATTTACATCAAATTTCAATTGGTAAAATATATATTCACTACGATGGCATGTTAAATATTTTGTTCTTATTATGAAAATATTGCAGTCAGAAAAACGAAAAAGAAAGTACATGCTTATTTATTTATTATTTCTGGTTGAAAAGTGTGTATTTAAGAAGGTTGATAAAAATGTAGACAAAAAAAAACTATATTAACATTGCTTTGAAATGTTATATATTTTAAATACAGAACATTTCTAATAACATTTTTATATAATTTATTTTTTATCATAATTTATACTACTTGACTATTTCTGTTTGCAGTCTTTTTTATGCAAACCTTATAGTATACTACTAGTAATAGAGTAGTTTTTTTTAAAGTATTTTTTCTTAAAATATAAAATTTATCACAATTTAAAAGTTACAGAATTTACAAAAGGTTTTACACTTTACTTTTATAATGTGAATTACACTTGAAAATTATTTTATCTATTACTAATTTATGATTTATTATATCTGAGCAATTTAATATTAGTTTGTCTGACAGGTAAAATTATTATTTATTTATTTACCTTCAACCATAAACTGCTTTTTTCCACTGAAAAAGGTTTATTTTAGACTTATAGACATATAAAAATCTTAATCTGTACTTTCTATTGGACAAACCTTATATCAGAATAAAATATTGAATCAGACTTTTAGCTATAGAGATTGCCTTGATATAATAGCCTTAATATTCTATTGATTTATTAAGCTTTGGTTGTTATATTGTGCCTAGATATATATTAAAATTATTTATTTATGTTCTCTATGGAAAATTATAAAAAACTTATGGTTTTGCATACAGTAAAATTTGATAAAAAATCAATTAACTTTGGGCAGTATACATTTTTCTGTCAACAAAACCTAATGTCATATTCTTCTCAGGAGGCCAGTTAAAATCAGACCCAATTTAGTAACTTAGTTTCTTTTTAAATAAAACTCAACTTGATATTAAAGTTCAAATGCAAATGTTAACAGCAATTTAATTAAAACATTATTTGTTTTAGCTTAATACTAATTGACAAGCTGAAGATTAATCTAACTCATCTTAAAATAATCTTGCATAAAATAAATATTTAAATATCAATTAATTAAATATTATATAATATGAAATACATTAATTACTTTTTATACCTTTATAGATGTTTATAGAAACTTAAAATCTTATATGTGTTAATGTTTGAAAAAAAATCAACTAATCATTTGCAGGACATATGTTTATCTCAATCAAATATAATGTCATCAACTGTTCTGGATACCATTTGAGATTACATCAATCACATCAATTCAATTTTATTTTAATAAACTCACTATGTTTAATTAATTTTAAAATAAGTTGGATTATAGATTTAGCTTAATCAATTAATATTAAGCTGGTACAAATGAAACTTTACTTAAGTTACCAATAAATAATGTGTTTAAATTTCAAGGTTATGTTGAGAATTGTGAGGGCAAGTAGAAATTGAGTTTCTATATTTGTTGGGATCTCAACTGGTCTGCTGTTCAGTTAATGATTACAGGTTTGACATGTCCAATATAAATTATTTAACTTTTTCATTAAATGTTTCTGTATATAAGCCAATATCAGATGACATATGCATATGGAATTTAATTAATTAATATTTATTACAATTTATATCTTTATCTAGTTCTGTGTTCTATTGGCAAAACTTACTAAGGAATCCACCACCTACATATTGCGTTGTTTGAATCTATAATATTTGAGGAATATCCCCCATGCATTATTAATTCATACAACATATGTGTTAAGGAGTGATTCCCTAATGACTGTTAATATTTATATATTTTTAATGTTTCTTAAGTTAATACAATACAATCTTTACTTAAATTACCATTAAACTCATGTTTAAACTTAATTATCAGATTAAACATTGTGAGTTTCTTTTGAATTGAAACTGAGTTACTA
The DNA here is from genome assembly GCA_028023455.1 of Epiperipatus broadwayi. Classification (NCBI taxonomy): domain Eukaryota; kingdom Metazoa; phylum Onychophora; class Udeonychophora; order Euonychophora; family Peripatidae; genus Epiperipatus; species Epiperipatus broadwayi. Next base: position 629,358 of record JAQFVV010006371.1, on the reverse strand, counting down.
TGCTCTATTAATCTCAACTAATTTTCCTAGCTGTTGATGACATCAAATTTGACTGTCAAAAACTGTATATATGACAAATAATTTTTATAAATTTATATAAAGATATAAATAATAATATTAATATCTTTCATATTTATGTGGTACTTACACACACACACACACACACACACACGCACACACACACGCACACACACACACACATATATATAATGAAATATACTGAACTTCAGATTTAATTAAAAAAGATTTGAACACAGACTTTCTAGCTATCTTCAGCTATCTACTCTAAAGTAATTGATACACATGTTCACATATATGTGAAAACAATAAATGGTCTCCAATATACATATTTCATGCTAAATAAGTACTCATCAGTTGGTACAGATCATCACCTTCCACACATAAATCATTACTCAGTTTAATAGCAAATCTTCTAACCCTAAGGGACAGGATTCACTCTTCTCCATCCTGCAACTTTTCAGCCATCCATATTGCTGAAACTCTGCTGATGGAATGGCATCATTAGGGGCTTTGAGCATCCCATCATTAGTTTTTCAATAATATAAAGGATTGAATATTTGGAGGATGGAGAAGGGTGAAGCCTGTCCATTAAAGTTTGAAGATTTGTTATTGTAATAAACTGAATAATGATTATATATATATGTGTTTGTGGAAGATGATGATCCAGACCAGCTGATGAGTGCTGGTTCAGCATGACATGTATATACTGGAGATAATTTATAAATATCACATATATGTGTCCATGTGCATTGGATGTTAAGAGGGCATGATGACTAAAGGGAGATTGAAAGTCAGGGTTTATATCACTTCTAATCACATCTAACTTAAAATATAAATACTATATATGTATTTAATTATTACATATTAAGACTGTATTCAAACCATCCTTTTTCTATGTATTTAAATAGTCTTAAGGTTCTAAATAAGTGGGATCAGATTCACTTATAGTCAATATGGGTGTTACAATAAAAATTGGCAGACAAGGACTTTAAAGATGACATCATTAGATTTCAATGACTTGGATGTCTGAAGAGAGGGTGAGTGGAGAAAATTGAAGGCTGTCTTTTAAAGTTTAAATATTTGCTATTTTAATGCAAACTAAGCACTGATTACATATATGAGTGAGATATGGTGATGCGGACCAACTGATGAGTGCTAGCATATTGGAAATCATTTAATTTTGGACATGTATTTGGTCATGTTTATCAGTTGTATAAGATGGAGTGGATGACTAAAGAGAGCTCTGACTTCAAATTCTCTCTAATTATATATAGCTTAAAATATAAATGTTATACATGTATTTAATTATATATATATATATATATATATATATATATATATATATATATATATATATATATATATATATATATATATATATATATATAAACTGTTTTATAAACGCTCAGAGTTTGTGTTTAGATCTAGTTTCTTATTCCTGTCTTTCACTGATGACAGCAAATAGCTTGAAATCATGATCTGAAAGTGGAATTAAAGTTACAGACAGTGAATGCTTGCTCTGATGTTTATGTAAACATACGCTTGACGGTGTTTTTGGTAGAACACCAACTGTTGATATATATATATATATATATTGTACCTATATTGATAAAGGCACATATAATTTTATCTAAAATTATATTATTAAAATAATCATTCATAAAAGAAAAACATAAAATTAAACGTTGAAGAGTTTATTGCAGTTTGTTTTAAAAAATGATAAGAATCAAATAGTTTTCTAGTGTTAGTTTTGAAATAAAAAAGCTACAATTAATTAATCAGAAGGGGAGAGGGGTGTTTCATTAGAGAAATTAAACTAAGGGTTATAAAAGAAAGTAAAGAGTTTTTATTAGTATTCATAAAAATATAATTTAAAAAGTTAAAACATACAAATCTCTTTTCATTCAAGTTTAATTAAAGAAAAAATAATGTTAAAACTAAATAGTAAATTGTATTAAAAATATATGTGCGTATATATGTGCGATTTGTAAATAAATAAAATGTATGTGAAATAAAAGAAGATTATCATTAAAAACACGGCAATGGCTATTAATAAAATAAAACAACACATTTTATTGCATGGCTATTACTAATTAAGCAATCTTCCAAAACACGTTTATCAATTGATTATCACTGGAATTTGACAACAGATCTTTGCCGGAGATATTAGAAAGACAACAAGGCGCAGATATAAATAGACCTTTTTTTTATTGGACAGTAATCAGTTCACAAAAGTAATTGAGTAGTGCAGTTCAGAAATTAATTGAGTCAGTTAACAAACAAAATGCAGTGTTGAGAAGATTTTGGGAATTCATGCCTCTCCACAGCCTAAAAAGTCCGATGAAAACAGCAAGATCTGCCTGTGAAATAATGTCAATGTAACAACTTAGAAAATCTCCATCAGTATCTAATTGTCTCCAATAGTAATAATCATGAATAATAAGGAAACTCATCAAGGAAACATCCCAGCCAGCTGGAAGCATTCATACTGGAACCATTCATACTGGAAGAAACAACAAACAAGAAGAAAACAAAGTGTTAAATCTATGTTCAAAATCCTAGGTAAAACATTTGCTTATTGTCGTTTATACTGTAATAGCCATTGCATTTCATTAATTCATGCGAATCCTCCAAGAGTCTAATTATATGAACTCGATATCATACATAAATGAACTATTGCTGTGTGTGATTAAATTTCAAATGCTATGTAGTCCTTTATTATCATTATTATGTGTGTGCATGAGTTAATATGTGCGTGATCATTATATCAATATTATTAGTCAAAGTAGATAAATTCCCAGTGTTCTGTTATGAAAATATTCAAGAATATTTAAACTATTTAGAATGTTAATTTAAAATATGCGTGTGTTTTATTAGAAGTATAAAATGTTTAAATTTAGTAAATAAATGTTAATTAATAAATTATCTTTAAAATTAAACTTTATTTGTCGGTCAATTCTTTTTATCAATTCTTTTACCAAATTCTTTTATCAATCTCTTTTATAAATTCCTTTTACAATTCTTTTATCAATTCTTTTAACCACTAATGAAGTATAATCTATTAGTGATTACAAACAGCTGAGCTAGTCGTGGATTTAGGCATTGAGTTAGTGGCCACTGTTCAAAGTGCATCATCTATTCTTTTAGTAATCTTTTAGAATAAACAGCTGGCGCCCGTGTTTATACACAAACAAAAAAGTGCTTTGGATTTGGTGTTGAACTCAACAGCCGAGAAGAAGCTATGTCCTGGAAAGGTAACACTAGTTATATACTTTATAGCTATCATTTGGGCATACATAATCTCCGAGTATGTTCTTCTCTGCCTAAGAGACCGGTGTTTCGAATGCACATATTCGAACCTGTTTCAATATATATATATATATTGTAATGGAATGTACTTGCTGCATTCGATTTAAATTGAACAAAGAAGGCCCCAAACATTGGGAAAGCCAAATATAATGGAAACTATATGATATGTATATAAACATATCATGCTGACCATGTTGTCGTGTCAAATGTAATGGAAAATATCTTTATTATACCAATCACTAGTTAACTAGGTCCCACAGTTTGTGGTGCCAAATGTAATGGACAATATATCATATAAACATATTATAAATCAAATGTAATGGAAAGTCAATATGTTAGAAGAAAATAATGTTTCAAACATTGGATGATAAATGTAATGGAATATATGTAATCTAAATAAATCCAATTGTTAAGAAAGCCTAATATAATAGATTGTATGATTTAAATGAAGAAAGACAAAATTATCCCAGTTATATTTAAATAAATTGTTTATATGCCCTTCCAACTAGTTATACATGAAATAAATTTAAAATCTATAGAGCAATGAGATCTATCCTTATAATTTATTTTCAAGGTTGATATGACTAACTAATCAAATATATATCAAAAACAAAGGGAATTCTATTAAATCCAATATACACATCTATTATGTAAATTTTATGTATATCTAAACATATCAATGAATAATAATATGTGTAAGTGTCCTAAAGACTAAACAATAAGTGAAATATGAAGTTACCCTCTATTAAATTGTGAATTCAATTAATTTCATAATGACTCTGGCATTAAAAGAAAAATAAGAATAAAATATTAATACGCTTTCTAATAAATTACAAAGGCATTATCTATAAAACAAATAGTACATCCTTTATTTCTATATTATGATTTAATTTTAGATAGTATCAATGTTTTAAATAGGTTTTAATTACAAACCCGAATACAAAAATAATTTACATATATACTTGCAATAAGTATATATATTAAATAGATAGAGACATATTTGTGCTTAACCAGTATGCATTAATATAAACACAAATCCATATTTATATTTTTCAAACATTCAAAAATAATACACACATATATATATATATATATATATATATATATATATATATATATGTATATAATATATATATATATATATATATATATATATATATATATATATATTATATACAGCAAATATACATGAATTATTGTTTTGGTCTGCATAAGAATTATTACATGAAGTTAAAAAAAAAATGAAAATAGATAAATTAATAATAAAAAAATTTTATAATAAAATTTTGTGGATATAAATTTCATTTATTAAAATATACATAACAACTCATATGCAACCCAAACCTATATGTCATTCCTTAAGATTTTAAATTACTTTAGTATTAATTTTGACACCTGTTAAACGGTTATTGCTGTTATAAAACAAAACGCTTGAATTGAATCGAATGATATTTATAAAAACGTTTTATTTTTATAATGAAAAATAAAAGTGAAAAAAAAAATATCGGTCTCAAAAATATATTTATATATCATTTATATATATAAAATTATTTACTACCTTTCAAAGTTCACTTGTTTATTTTTCTTTCAAAAGTCAACTTATTCCATTGTTTTATTCCTTTATCCGTTTAATATTAGAATGCATTCTAGAGCCAAATTGAATTGAAAAAATGTCATGTTAGAGAAAATTATTAGTTTCCATATGCACCTATATACTTCATTTTTCCTTTTTAAATTTCTCTCCTTGGAAAAAAAAATAATAATTGACATGTTGAATCCAATGTATTAATCACTTTTAGTTACCTCCAGATTATTATTAGATTGACCATTATAGATTCCAGATAGCTATATCAAATTTCGGCTTCAGACGCGATGAAATTCATGTGTTGAAATTTGCTTAGTTTTTCTTTTTAAACTGCCGTGGAATAAATGAAAGAAAACAGCGCAGCCCCTTGGCTGCAATATATATAAATTGGCCAGTCATGTTTATGTATTGATTACAGAAATTTATCTTATTCCACTATTCTTAAGAATGGCAATTTCAAAGAAACAAAGTACAACAAAGTTTTATCCTTTTGTTTGTTTAATCACTTTCCTAATAATAATGGCTTCTTTTTGTTGCTGTTGTTGTTTCATGCACTGGCAAATGCTGTTTTGAAAACCATTGTTACGTATGTTTTTTTTTAAACGATTAACATTCATTAAATAAAATATCAATCATATATATATATATAATTAAATTTAAAATTTATTTGACAGCTTTAAATATATATATATATATATAAATAATAATATTGCATTTTTTTAATAATCATTACAAATAAAATAATCTTTTTTTTATAATCAACAATTTATATGTCTTTATTTATTTATAATAATTAAATATTCATAGCGATGTACTATCAATATAAAAATAAAATAAGAACTTCAAACAATAACTATACATAATAACCATAAACAATAATAATACTTCATATATAAACATCAACTCAAAGATATTTTTTTTAATAACAAATGATAATTTTTAAAATATAGATAGGCTTATCGATATTTACAATATATATAATATTAGATGGGATTTGAGTTTGAGGATTTGATATCTTATTATAAACTGAACACTGATTTTATATATGTGTGAGAGATTATGATTTGGACCAACTGATGAGTGCTGGCTTAGCATGAATTCCATATATTGGAGAGCATTTATCTTTTTTGCATGTATGTGGTTATGTGTATCAGTTGTATTCAATGGAGTGTATAGCTGTAAGGAGATCGAAAGTCTTTCAAATCCCTTTTCAGCACAGAAAACATACTTGTATTTAAAATATTATATATTAAACTGGGTCCATTTAATAGAGGTTGAATAATTGTGTTCAAACCTTATTTATCATAATTTTAATGTTTATATTTTTAATATTATGTGAACAGACCAGCCCTTCAAGCAGAGGGACAAATACCATTGATAGCAGAGGCATTGATGATACCTATGGTCAGACCAAGCTATGCAAAGCATAACATGATCACATTTCCAGACTGTAGCCCATTCGACTGCTAGATTCAAACCTCTATTATTCAAAGCATTTTATTTATTTAGAGTTAAATCTCAGGTACCAGCTAATCATAATTCATAATTAGCATGCTTGCATGGTAAGTCCATAATCCAGCACTTGAAATATCCCATGACTAGCTCTCACTCTGTCTCAGGATGCAGCATATTTACTTAATACATAAAGTAACATTACAGTAATTTACTGGTGAGGTAGTGACAAGAAAGAAAGAGAAAATAGACAAAATAGCAAATAAGGCAAATAATTATATTTATTTAATTACACACATATATTTAGTGATAAACTAAGCCTCTTTTATCTTTATTTTGAGATCATGTCATCTCTGCAAGCCACCACTGGATCTCTAGGTTGACAATTGTGACTGGCTGATGTGTGGTGCTGTGCAAAAACTGAACTATAAGAAGTGTCCATCAGTGCTTTATTATAAACATATGTGTGTTGGGATAGCCTAGTGGACAGAGAGGCCCTGGTCTCACCATAATATGATGATTTACAATATTTTCAGGGCAGGCTATATTATAGACCACTGAGGTATCAGCAAAGGTGGTAGACTGTCTTTAGTGTTATTGATTAGTTTCTTGGAGTTGGAAGGCATGTGGAAGCATAAATGATATTTATTATTGAATATAATGTAAAAAACCTTTATGCACATTAGGCAGATAAGGGGGTAGAAATCATTGCTTGTCTGAGTTAGGGGCCTGATTATTGATTTTAGAGCAAAATTTGTTATATTTTTTTGTCAATGAATCTCTGACTAAAACCAACTTTTATTAGGTCATTCCTGTATGATGCTATATTAGCTTTTTTATCTGCCTCAAATTTACAAAGATGCATATTTCTATACAAAAATGAAGTTAAGCCAGAGAGTTTGTGGTTAGTTGGTGAATTGGAGAGGTGGTGGGAGTGTCCTCTAACATCAAGGGGTTTGATGAACATCTTATAATTAAGATGTGTGTGCTCTTTCTGATTGTGTATGTCTAGGTATTTAACTTGTTTATGGCTGTTTTCATTCTCTATGTTGAACGTAAGTCCTGTGGTATTTTGGAGTTCAGTTTTAATTTGTAGAATAATCAGAGAGAGGGTGGCTATGAACAGATCATCAACATATCAAATGTAGATGGATAGTAAGTTAGAGTCTTGATATTTTGGAATTACTCATTTTTCAAACTAATTTAACACTATACTTGAGATGATGATGCTCATAGGTAGTTCAATTGGCCAACCATCCTTCATATAAAACCACTGGTTGTAAAAGAAGGCCATAGCATTTTATCAAGCCATGATAAAAAGTCTATAGTAAGTCAGTCAGTGGCTGAGCTGAGTTGTGGTTTATAAGCTCTTCTTTTATAATGTGAATAGATTTAGCTTTGCAAATGTAGCTGTACAACTCTGAAACATCAATAGTAGCCAGTGTGGTGTCAGGGTTCAAAACCAGGTTCTTTATATTTGTTATAAATTGAAGTGATAAATTTATGGTATATGTACTAAATCCCAAGGCTTGGATGAGCTGCTGGTTAACCCACATGCAGTTGTAGATAGCTTGGTTGAGATTGAAGCTGAAGAATTTGAGGAATACTTTAACTTCTCTGCATTTTATTAAGAGCACAATTCTCTTTTGGAATTTGCATTCACAGAGACAAAGTTTATTTAGGCTAAATTATGAGAGTCCATAAATTAAAGTTCATTTCATTTAAATATAAAGTGTCTAGACTGTGATCAGAATATATTTTAAACTAACTTTACCTAGGTTTTTATGATTGCAATTTGCCAACCAGTTGGCTTTTTGACATCTATAGATGGTTCCAGGACTTGTTTTCTATTCTTTATATTGACAATGGGAGAGAGAGTTTGTAGCCATGTTTATTTACAATCTAGACATTGTTCCAAAAATTGGTTTAGGTGAGATTCAGTTGATTTTTATTTGTTGAGGGTTTTTTTTTTTTGGGGGGGGGGTCTGAAGCCCAGCTAAATATTCTAAAGTTGTCCAACAATGAAAGTAGCTACATCTGTGGCCTTTGCATGGATGTTGATCACAGCAGTAATTGACTGGCTTACTACTGTGTTTATAGTTCCTGAATATCTGGATCTCTGGTTGTTTGGATTCTGCATTCTGTCTGAACTAAATAATAATAATCGAACTGATGAATAATCTAACAAATTACAGCCCTGACTGTATATCACAAACCAGACTATAGAACAACAAAAGAGTGTCTTTATATACATTTTTCTTTCATATTGTTTTAATTTCTTATCTTCATATTTAATTTAGATCTTAACTTGAAATGTCTTTTAATTAAGTTTACATTTCTTTAATTAATTGATTTTTGCATTTGCCTTAATCTTAATCCATTCAGATTCATCTAAATGATCTTTATAAGATAGTTTTTGTTTTTAATTAGTACAATTTAATCAATGATTTTATAAACTAATTAATTACATTTTCAAAGTGTTCTTTTAGAAACATTTTATTTTTTCAGACTAAATTTTAGTCTGATTTTACATTTGCTTATTTTATACATTATCAAAGTTTTTATTTACAAAGAGAAGAGAAGATGGTTCTTTATCGCATAGTACATATAAAAAACAGCATACACTGGGAGGTATCTACATTTTTCTTCTCATCACCATTCTGTACAAGTGTTTCCAGTGGCAAATACATTGTTGGATAGAACTAAGAGACTTTCTGATGACAGATATTTTCTCCAGGACATTTCTGCTACTAAAAAATGCTTATTGATAATGGTTTTAATTACACCATTATTAATAGGGCTTATACATATAAAAAGAAAAAAAAAGATTTGATACATCAGAAATTAAAACAATTTTGCCATGTATAAAAGGAGTATCTGATAAAATTGGTAACATTTTAAAAACATTTTCAAGAATAATAATATACACACAGTTTACACTACTTTAAAAAAAAATAATGAAATATTTCCACTTCCTAAAGATAAAATTTCTTTGGAGTGTTATGGTGTATATGAAATTCCATGTAGGGTCTGTCTGTTCGCTTACTTATATTAGACAGACTAATCTTAGAATAAATATTAGAAAGGAAAAACCCATTTTGGCAGTCAGAGAAAAATCTAATCAAACGTTTATTTATTCTCATATAAAATTAATTCATCATGATATCAATTTTGATGAAACAAATATTCTAGCAAAAATTGAACAATATGACCAGAGATTTCTAAGAAAAGCTATAGAGATTTTTAAAAGCCCAAGAGCATAAATTAACGGTGTGAACTGAAGAAGATTAACAACATATTTGAAAGAAGCTATTGGAAGACAAAATAAATTTTAAAACTTCTCAACCAATAGAATTTAAGTATGAGGAGAGTTAAAAAAGATAAAAACAATTTTAAATCTCAGCATTCCTATGATTTGAAAAAGTGGACGCTCTGAGTAAGGTACTTGTTATTATTCTGAAACGTCAGCTATTTAGCTATTTTACTACACAGAATATCCTGAAAATAATATGAATATATATATATATATATTGTAACCATCATCAATTGGACAATCGGCCAGACGTTGATAGGCGCCAAGAGCTCACCTGTAACCATCAACATTAATCAAGCTTAATACCTTGATGTCAGAGAACTACTATAATCAGACCCACCTTACTATAACCTAATAGACTGAAGGGACGTACCAATGCCTACCACATTGGTGCCAAGAACTGTAATAGAATTCTTTATAACCAATGGCTTTAATCATTGGGCAGCCAAGAACTGTACCCATTGATCTAACTGAATGCTCCCATCATTGTGGTGCCAAGAATTATAACCAAAAGCATATTATGCCATCTATATTATGTACCAAAGACTATAACCGAAATCTGGAGCAAATTACCACAAACAAAACTAATGATAATAACATAAAATTGTTATGATCTAATCTGGTCACATCTAGGGTGTACCTCGAAGACATATCATAGTAGTATGTGAAAATACATTAGACAGATTATAAGTATGCAATTTTATTATCATTCAAACCTTAATTTGCGATTTTTCATTGCATGAGACCTTATGGCCGACCATGGACAAGATGGTATAATTTGTGAAACTACTAAAGATTATGAATTTTAAAATTACATATATGATTTTTAATACAAATGCTAGTCTAGATAAGAGCTTTGCAATAATAAACAAACATGGAATACTTGGGTTCTTTTCTATAATTTAACAAATATCAATGAGACTCTTGTTATACTGATGAATGGCAATTAAAACATTAAGTAAATACATTTAATCATGTCATTATCTGGTAAATCTGTTTATAAAATCAATCAATTTTGTATCATGTACTTGAATCAACTACGCAAAGCTTAAATGATGGAAAAGGTAAATGGGATTTTATTGTCCCTTACACATCATAAACTACCAAGGACAAAAAGCATTCAAATGTTTTTCTCAAAATATTACTAAACTCTTATATCATGCTGACAATGGTATGTACTTCAATGTATGCTCTATTCAAGATATATGATTTCTGATTTTATGAATGACAAATAGCAATGGCACAGTAAGTTTTATTATAAATCAATATTTATTTACAATTTTTATGACTAATAAGTAATTGATGTTTAATGTAATAACTAAATACATAAATAAACAAATAAAATAAATAAATAAATTATAATTCCATTGGCTTCCTTCAATAACATATCATAGGCACAGTTTTTATAGAGCCTAATCACACATTATATTACAATTTGATATAATTGATGTCATGAGGAAATTATACAAAAATTCAACATCAACTCATGAAATATCCAGTGTGTCAGCTCCAGAACCAATAAACCTATACTGAAGACCTATAATAATGTAGTAAATAATATTATATTTGTATGATTTAGCTATAATGCTATTGCTAAATAAAATGAAAATTTAAACTTACATTCAGATAAAATATTAATGAACAAACAGTTAATTATTATGAGGTAACTTAGATAGAATGTCCTGCTACACTTTATGACTTAACTTATAAATTATGCTTATAAATGGAAGAAGATGATTTTAGCAGAATAACCAAAATACTTTGCCCAAACTTATATTTATAAATAAAATCATATTCTTGTGGATGCATTCATCTACACATAGGAATTATATAACACTGAGTGCCTTGTGGATTTATACATCATCATAAAGTAATAAATACAATTACACAATTCCATGGATTAACCACCAGCGCAGGAATGAGTGTAAAATACAGAAAGTGGCAATTAATTAATCTGTGGATTAACCACCAGCACAGATTAATGCCTTTCACATTATAAAGCAATATTACTATTTACTTCATATTTAAAGTGCAAAAATCATCCTCCTCAGTTATTCTGACCATTCAGAAAACACTAGCATTTTAGCAGATGTGAGTTCATGCATAATAAAAGTGTTTCACTAATCAGGACAACTAATATATTAAATTATCTTGCTTAAAAAAAAAACATAGCTACAATGTAATGTAAGTGACATTAGTATAGGAATAGAACTCTGGAAAGACTCACAAGACACTTCATGAGAGGTTGACATATCATAAATTTATTAGTAATTTTCAAGCTTTTTCGCAAGCGCTATTCCCTTGAATAAGTATTTTATTCAATCCCATTAATTTAATTTAAACCTAATAAAATATAATTCATGAACTTCACATACAAGTTCATATAACAATAAAATTAAATTAATTCATTCTTACTTAAATACATGAATTCTAGCAAGTGTGCGCTTGACAAATGAAATTGTACATCATTTTATAATAATAAATATGATCCGTGAAATTCATGTAAAAATGTCTTGAACAATAAATACACAAAGTGATAATTATAATTATAGTTGAATTCCATAAATGTAATTCTATTTATGTGTCTTAGATATTATAAGCACTTTTAAATTAATGATTTTACATGGCCCCATAAATATAAAACAATTCCAAAAACATGACATGCAGAGTTTAAATGAAAATGTTCTTCATAAGTTATTAAATTCTACATTTCTATATAAAACTGTTCCAAGTTTATAACATCCAGGCTAATATTTATTTATCCACGTTTAAATTTAGGGATACTAATTAGAGCAAATAATTTAATAATTCCAAATTAACGATAAAATTAGAAAGTAGTTTTAGTTAATTATTTGAAGACTGTTTCCATTATTCAAATAGTAAACAAATTAACTAGCAAATACATTACTGGCAGTATAAAGTTAAATCAATTAATCAATGCTATATTATTTTAAATTATAAACGGAAATATTAAACCATGTTAATAACTTTAACATTTAACTTTAATTTTAAACCTCTTCTTTTTTAAAAAATAAGTTTTCATATTTAAAAAACTTCTGTAATTAAAACATCTATTTAGTTTTGCCAAATTGTAGAATAATAAAATATTCCAAACATACCAAGATTCTGCAATTAATTCTGCTCTTAAATTTGAAAGCTCCACATATTTTTAAATGTAAATATTGGAAAATTATTAGAGATTTGTTCCACTTGGCTAGCTGACCCGAACAGATTTTTAAATTTAGCACTTCATTCTATTATTAAATACCACCATTTTATGTTTACATTTGTAAAAAAACTTTTTGGTAAATCCGTTTACTTATTAACTATTTTTAAAAAATAAGCTTATCATATTTTACATACATTTTATTCTTACACCCTTTTCTTTTTCTTTTTTAACAGCTACCTTATCGCAGACCATCTCTTTAATCGCACTCTTTCTTTTTACATTAAAATGCATATGTAATTACTATATTTTTATCTAATAATTAAAAATTAGTTAAACAAATGGTTTTTTAATTCAATGATAATAATTTCTAAGACTATTTTAAACAAATAAAAAATATTATTATTTTCAATCACATTTTACCAAATTTAATGTGTTGTCAATTTTTAAAAAAGTTAAACATATTTTGATAAAATCAGTGGATGGAAAGAAGCAATTTAAATACATTAAAATAACACAGACAATAAGTAAAGCAAAATAATACTTATTCTCTCTAATAAATTATCTTGAATGCAAGAAAATAATCTGTTCAAAAACGCAAACCAAGGCAATCAAATCACCAAAAAAAAGACAGAGAACTTTTTATACCAGTTATATCAATCTTTATATTTTATACTAAAATATAAGGTTACAATATATATATATATATATATATATATATATTATATTTATATATATATATATATATATATATATATATATATATATATACGGTTAAAAATATTTTTTATTTCATCATACTGAATGCATATGGTGAAAGTTGTTTTAAACTAATGGTTGAAGTTTTTTTTTTGATGAATTCCAGTGATAAAATGAAATTGAAGAGAAAGATGATAATAAATATCTACTTAATAGGTTACATATTATTCTACAGCATAACTATTATCTATTTTATGTATGTCTAGAAGTACGATGTCACTGCCCTATAAACTGATGCAAAGCGTAGATAGTCTGCACCTTGTATAAGAATAGTGACAGAGTATGAAGAGTTAAAATATAATGATCACTAGTAATTATATATCTATATATATATATATATATATATATATATATATATATATATATATATATATATATAATTTTACTTATTACTGAAATAAGAAATAGAAGTATTAACATATTGGTAATATTGATTATATATAAGTAAGAATTAATTTAGTTGGTGCTGTTTCAAAATGTCTTTATCTCTCTATATAATTATTTTTAAGAAGTTTGACTTTATTTAACTTAATTTATTTAAGTTAAGAAGCTTATATAATTCTCTATCAACGACATGTGGCTTGACATTACACGATTTTTTTTCTAACATTCGGAAATTTTACTCTCTTTAACTACAAACGAATTCTAAAAAAAAGGATGTTAACATAAGATTAGGTCATAGATTCTTATATGATCTCAATATTTAGTTCTTAGAAAGCTTAAGATAATTCTTCTGATCGATTGAAGTCTTAACCTAATGATTTTTAGTATTGCCGGTATCGTTCCTCAAATAGCTAAAGCTAAATTTTACAGTTAACTTATTTCATTTCAATGCTTGCTTAAAAGAATAATATATTTTTGTTTTAGTTTTCATTGTGCTAAAAAAAAAAAAAAAAAAAAAATAAGAATTATAACTAGGCATTCATTCTTTTTCGTAATGCATTCTTGTACTTCTTAAAAAATATATGAAAATAATGTGTTTGTATGATATATATATAAAGGACATATTTTGAGGGTTCATCCGTGTTAAAAAATTTAAATATTGAAGTACCGACGTTTCGACTTGATCACAAAAGTCATCCACATTCACTATCATCTACATAACTAAAGGGTATTTTCAAAAAAACAAATGAGAGTGACTGTGCACAAACAGTACATGAGCAATATTATAAATCAATTTGATAAAAAAAGTAGCCAAAAACGGTAGCGATATGTGAATAAACTGATATAATCTTGTTATTTGTTTTGATAAATTAGTTTTGAGATTTTTTTAAAATTTATCATCAGCTTCATATAAAAAGTAATTTTGATGTATAATCTCATTTGTTAATAACACCTTTATATATATGTATGTATAATATTTTTTTTTTTACAGAATTAAGACATTATGAAGATTCACTGAGAATAATTTTATATCTAATGTTTGTCTGAATGTTTGTGATCATGTTATTTTAGTTGTAGTTATATATTGGACCCCTTCATCATTTAACATTAATTGTTAAATATTTCTAAATAAAGTTTGAATCCTTTTAGACATCTATAACATTTAATATTAGATAATGTGAATAGTCCAAGATATAACTACAACTGAATAGCTAAAGTTTTGTAAAATTTTACATTAATAGTTAATAATTATATAAGAAAATACAGTTGTGAATTGGCAAGGAAATGTGTAGAAGAAAATATCACTTAAAACTGCAAAATAACATTTTGGTAATATAATTATTCCTACAGTAGGAAGACAATATGTGTCATATACAGAATTATGTAGTAATAAAAAGCAAGCAAATAAAGTATCTTCTATAGTTATTATATCTTTGAAATTGTCAAGCATTTAAAATTAAGAAATGAAACTAGAGTTAAATCTATGAACAAGGAAAAAAAAAATTAAAGAAATAATGGAATTATAATTGATATCTTGAAGAAACAGATAAGGATCTAAAACAATTGTTGGAAAAGTTATATATCAATGTTTTAAAAATAAAGATGTTTTAGATGATTAAAAAAAATGTAGTAGTAATATTGCTATTTAAGAAAGATAATAAAAAATATTAGACTTTACATACTTATAAGGTTTTCATTTCTTCTATACATAAAATCGTTACCTAGATAATTACAAACTTTTATATTGTAAACATTGACTTTTAATCACAAATCAAGAACAATTTGGATTTAAAAATACTTTTAGCTCAGTAGATCACATCAAATATTGAGAAAAGGTATAGAAAAGCCAATTAATATGAGTTGCTATTATTCTTTGGATTTGTAGATTATAAAAGGCATTTGATTTTTATAAGTATTTTATAATGAGAAGTCATTGATCATTAAGATAAAAATAGACTCAAGACATTATCATATTTTTAATAAAATTTATCAAAATGCAACAACAATTGTTGGATTTCATGGTAATATTTAAAAAAATTAACATAGAAAAAAAGGGCACGATGAGTATTTTCACAACTTTGAAACATTTTACATCAGTTTTACAAGAATTGTTTTATCTATTAAAATAGATAGTAATGGAGTAAAAATAAATGGAGATTATATAAGCATTTAGATTTTTCAGAAGACGTGATTACTTTCCAAATAATGTTTCATAGATATATTAAATGTTCCAAAATTATTAAATAAAAAAATTGAGGAGTCAAGATAAATGTCACAAAAATATAATGAATTCAAAGGATATTTTTCAGAAGAAGAAACTAAAGATTGATAATTTGAATTAAAAGTTAATAATTACAAATGCTTTAACCAGAAATGTATTGGATAAAATGAGTCATGAAGTAGTTATAGTTATACTTAGATAGAGTGCCTTTGATAAAAATTAATATTAAAAGAAAATATACCTATGTGTTTAACACAAAAGTTTTAATAGATGTGTTTTATCAATTTTTATTTATGGATTTGAGATTTACGAGATTTAGTTATTTCAGACCACTCAATGAAGTATAAAAAAGTATATTTTAGAAATAGCAAGAACATATTAAAAACTAACAGAGAACAAATAGGTATCATTAACAGTATTGAACCAAAAGACCCTGTGACGAACATGAACATAGTGCTAAAAGAGATTATAAAATTTGGATAGATGAAGTTTTAAATTTGATCCCAAGTGAATGTAGTATGCCTAAAATAAATCATATATATATATATATATATATATATATATATATATATATATATATAAATAATAGGATGAAATGAAAAAGTTTGCTGGTAAGTTAGAGAGAAGATTGTCTAGAAATTGAATAAACTGGATTAAAGTTGAAGATATCTTCATCCTGAAATGGAATGATATTGATCGAAAATAAGGATGTTGATGGATATTAAATGCCAATAATGAAACAAGTCAATATAATAAACATTGTATAACAATTTACAATTAAATCTTTAGCCAAAATTATGATCCAACAACTAATGTTTTTTTCTCTTCAGTGGAGTTGTTTATTTTGTATAGATATAAATTAAGTAGAAAATAAGATCTCTATTTTATAAATGAAGTTTAATACATCAGCCAAAGTGTATTCATATCCAACAACTAATAAGATAAGTTTTGCAGGCTGAATGAAAATATGACAAACCTATCCAAGATATTATTTAAAGCAGGGCTCTTCTCCACTCACTTTGTTATATATAAGCTAGTAACTGGACATTATACCAATAACAATTGAGATATAATGCATAGCAAATTTCTTATAACTGAACTGAAATTAAAACTGTCCTGTCAGCAAGTCATGTTTTTTTTTTTATAAATTTAATATTTGTAATGATTAATATAGGATAAAAATTAAACAGTAAGTGGGATCTCCATTATATAAATAAAGTTAAATCTATTGTCAAGAGGTATTGATTAATTTACACACACATATACAGTTTTACATATGGCTCAAATTTAATACAACATTCCAAGTGTCTAATCATAAATGTAAGTAGAAATGTAAATATAAATGCTTGGAAAAACTGAACACATATTAATTTTATTCATTATGTTTATGACTTTGATAGTGAGGAGTACTACATCATATTTGACCAGATATTGGACTTAGGAATTTATTTTTCCAATGATATTACATATCTCTTGTCAGTAAAAGTTGAAGCAGCAAAATATACAAGTAAAATAATATGAGCTTAGGAATTGATTAACTAATGCTTATTCTTCATACACATATTCATTTCCTTTAGCTACCATACTCTCCAAGTGTTGCATATTAAGAGGATGATCTCAAAGCTGTGAGGATATTTTTACGGATAATGTGTGGCATTGATTATGATATGATTTATCAGCAAGGGTTATGTATAAGATAAAAGTATTATCAAAGTACACTAATTCAATATAATTAATTAGTGTGATTTATGAAATAGAAAAGTATTTCATTCTATATTTGCTTTAGTGAATGAATGAAATAACAATTAATAAGTGTGTAAATAAGGAAACAAATTATTTTAAGCCACTAAACACCACATGATCATGATTCTTATGCTTGCTCTTAACTGTTATTAGAATAGGCAAAACTCTTTATACATATTGCCACTCAGTGCATTGATTACTCTGGCTTGCACTGAGTGGCAATACATATAGAGAGTTTTGATTGTTTTAATAACAGTTAAGAGCAAGCATAAGAAATGATGATCATTTTTTGGGGCTTAAAACCAATCCTGCCTAATAGGATTGTCATAGATATGGTTATTAAAAAACCAAAGATCCAAAATGTATAGGTACTGAACTGAGTTCAGACCTATATGAATATATAAGCTGATGAGCTTGGATTGAAAATATTATAGCATTTTCAATTTAAGTCTCATAGTTTTATAGTTAAGTAGAGATAAAAGGTGTCTGCTGGAGGGTTGCATTCGATCCTAAGATCTAGGTGCAGTGCTTTCAAATGTAAGGCTCCTCACTGATGAAGGCCACAAGCCAGAAACTAGTCTGGGGATATTGTATGAGTAGGCACTAGATGGGTATTTTATGCACAAGTCTCATGACATCCATTGATTACTCTGGCTTGCACTGAGTGGCAATATGTATATAGAGTTTTGCCAGTTTTAAAAAACAAATTATTAATGACAAAATAAAATAATAAATCATTATATAGATAATTAAATAAATCACTAGAAACTTTTGGGGGGATTTTTTTTGTTGAGTACTTTTCAAGTCAGAAATTATAATAAAAGTTCAAATTATTGAGCTCTTTATAATTTTACATGATAACTTCTCACATAAAAAAAAAAAAACACAATTATCATTTATTGCTAAATAGTTTTTTTTTGAAAATAGTTTCATTTATTTTATTATTAAAAATTACAATAAGTTTGTGCTATAAATAATTCAATTCAAATATAATTCCTGCATAAATAAAAAAAAGTAATTTTAAATTGACAAATTCAAAAATTGTTTTTATTCTTTAGTTTTTAAAATTTCAATATTCTTTTCATTTATTTGTTCTAAATATTCACAAAGAAACAACAAAAGACAATATCAAACATGAAAGATTATGGCTTTAAAATATCTTATTCTTGTCTTGAAAGTAGTTTCTCTTTCTTTAAATATCATATTGGCAAGCTTGTTATGAAAAGCTTATTTATAAATGTACCCAGTGATTAAATATTTACACCACTAAACATCACATGATCATCATCTCTTATGCTAGCACATAACTGTTATTAAACATGCAAAATTCTCCATACAGTAGTGCTACCCTGTGCCAACCAGAGTAATCAATGGATTCCAGAAGGCTTGTGTATAAAATACCCATCTACTGTCTATCCATCAAATATCCCCAGACTAGTTTCTGGCTTTTGGCCTTTGTCAATGAGGAGATAAAATGTGGCTGCTGGAAGGTTGCATTAGATCATAAGATCTAGGTGCAGTGCTCTCAGTTCCAAACTCCTCACTGACAAAGGCCACAAGCGAGAAACTATGGGGATATTGTATGGGTAGGTACTAGATGGAAATTTTATGCACAAGCCTTCTGGCATCTATTGATTATTCTTGTTGGCACAGGGTGGCATTACGTATGGAGAGTTTTTCCTGATTAAATATTTACTATAAAAACAAATTGAGTGAGAATAACTTATAAACCATAACAATTATTTTTGTTGGTAGCATAATGAAACTCTTTACATTCTGTATAACAAAACAATATACTTTTGATACAACACCAATTTTTTCCATTAAAATTAAATACTCTTTATAGTGCCATAACAGTCATCTCCAAATAGTAATATTGATATTGAAGAACTTGAAAATATAACTTAAATACTACTCAATCAACAACAAATGTCTTACTTTACCATATCAATGATATATTTATTCATTTTACATGATAAAACACTAATACAAAAATAATAGTACTTATTAAAAACATGTCTTGTTTAATTA
Organism: Epiperipatus broadwayi; assembly: GCA_028023455.1. Lineage (NCBI taxonomy): Eukaryota > Metazoa > Onychophora > Udeonychophora > Euonychophora > Peripatidae > Epiperipatus > Epiperipatus broadwayi. Next base: position 609,374 of record JAQFVV010006371.1, on the reverse strand, counting down.
AATTCACAGTAGAACTAGCAGAAGAATAAAAATTGGCATTCTCAATTTCAGTTGTATCAAAATTCTCTCATTATAAAGTTAATACTAATATTCACAGAAGCTTTCCCTAAACAAAAACATGTTTACTATATACATCTAATAAGGATAGAATCACAATCTATAGTTATAGTATCAGTAAAGTTGAAATAAAGTTTATTCAGATTCCTGTGATGTGGAAAAAGACAAGTTTCAGCATAGCTCATGAAAAATGAGTATCCATCAGTTATAAGAAAACTTTAAGTATATAGCAAAATAAAACATCACAAAACACATTAGTGATAGCTAGTATAATGAATCTATATTATGAGGGATAACAGACAGATATTTTAATTAGATCAACACTTGTTACAATACCAGAGCAATTTTACAAAGCTATAGCACATTAATATTTTAACAATATTTATAATTGAAATTTTAATGATAGCAATCACAATCTGTAATCAAAACAATCTTCTTTAACAATAAATGTGGGACCACGTTTATTTATGGCCTGATATGTTTATATAGACACTAAAGATTGTAACATGAACAAGAAATGTATGATAAATAATGCAAAAAAATTAAATAAACCTCATTAATCAGGCAAATGTAATCTGTTCTGAAAAAAGACTAATAAATTGTAAATTACAACTTCCAGATTATGAAAGCAGATTAATAAATAGTTTTGTATAACTTCCCAGTTTTTACTAATACAATAAATCCAATTACTCAAGCTTTTAATACGTTTATAAAAGTAAATGGTTTCTATTTTTAAGCTATCAGCAATCTAAACCTGTAATCATGGCAGCTTTCTTTAAAAATAAAGTTTGGTACTATTTTATCTATGGTCTGATTGATTTATACACACACTAAAATTTGAAATTTTATAAACAAAATCTCCATGTACAAATTACATGTAAATGTGGAATGACATATCATTGAAAACAATTGAAAAAACAAAACAATGTTTTTACCAATATATTTAAGTTAAATTGAAAAAATCCAAAATATTGGCTCAAAAAGGTAAACAAATTTAAAGAAGCTGCTCAAATGGCAAATAATACTTTGAATAAAACTTGTATGATAATTCATAATATTTAAAAACGATTCATTAAGTTTTGCTTTTAAAAATTAAAATTGAATAAATCTGAGAATTCCCTTATATAAATATAAAAATTTGTACTGACTGTTGATTTTGACAGTATGATCTAATTAATTAAAATGTCATCTTAAAGTTATTGGTTATGAAGCTAAATATTACTCATTCTATTCTCATGCTAGTGCTGTCATTGGCCACACCAGAATCCTTAGAAATAAAGTGTAGAATAATATCACTAGAAATATTGTATTATATTCTAACTTATCTGTTATTATTAAAAACAAAATGTTTTTGAAAAGTAGAAATAATGTTTGAAATTTATTATTAAATATTTAACGATTATTGTACATTAAGAAAAAGTACAACATATAAGTCAATGTCATTATCAAATGAGATCAGACAAATAGGTAAATTAATTAGATAATTTCTGTGTTATTATTTTTTTAAAATTATATGTATATATCAGAAATATAATACAGAGAGCATACCAATAGCTCAAACAAGTTCTTAATTGATAAGTGTGGTAAAATAAAATATTTAAAATCTCTATTTGAAATAATCTTATTCCCAGACCAATTGGTTTCAAGCTTGTGGATCAACTCAATGAGGAGCTAGAAACATTCAGACACTAGATCTAAAATATCAACTCAACTGCATCACTTTTATATGTAATATTTAAATAGAAATTGAAGTTTTCAGACGTAAAAATGTCCTTTACTCCAGATATCTAACTTAAATAGCTATATGGGATTGAACCAAATTCAGATCTACCATATATTAATAACCTTAGCATATCCAAAGCCATAAAGGTAAAATTATAATTATCAATAAAGCAAGTCATATATAATGTGACAATGCTTTTATAAGCTTGTATTTACAAAAATGAAATAGCTATTTAAGTTAGATAGCTGGAGTATAATATGTTTTCATTTTCGAAAAGTTCATATTCCACTTAAATGTTACATATAAAATAAGTGCTAGGTTTTTGAGTTGATATTTTAGACCTAGTGTCAGAATATTCTAGTTCCTCACTGAGATGAGTCAGAGGCTTGAAACTAATTAATTGGTCTGGGGATAAATGTATTTGGAATAGAGATTTTAAATATTTTTTCTTACCACCCTTATCAATTAAGAGCTTGTTTGAATTACTATTATGCTTTCTTTATTTTATTTTTGTAAATACAAGTTTATAAAAGCAATGCCACATCATATATGACTTGCTTTATTGATAAATATTAGAAATATAAAGAAAAAAAATACGTGTATTTATTTTTCTAGGTAATTTAACCATCTAATAATAATATTCATCTGAATTGGCCTTAATTTATAACTATTTTTTAAAAAAAATACTAGAAATTCTCTTTATAATTTCAGTTCTTATAACTATAATATCCTTAAATATGTTTATTATATATTATGCATATACATAAATCACTGGAATTATATATTAATCAAAAATAATAATATATTATTGTATCTGATATAACAGAAGTATTAAATTTTAATAGAGTAGATTATCTAAATGTTGTCATAATGGCTCAATATCAGGTAAGATGTTCATGAATATTACGACTCACAAAGATAGTTTTCCTTTATGATGTATTTTTAACTGTATAGGGAATATTGTGGAGGGAATTTCTAGGTTTTTAAATAATTTTTAAAACAATTTATTAATATTCATTATTACACAGTTTCTTCTTTATTTGAGGCTTTTGATAAGATCAATAATTTTTAAATGGAAAGTAAATTGGGTATGTGGTAGATTGGATATTGAGAATATGTATCAATTTGTTAATAAATTAAGCAGTATTGGTGTTCTTCTGTCTGTGATGGTTAAACATGGATCTTTGACAAAAAATTAAATTAAAATAATTAAAGATTTGCTTGTGTTATTGGAGGTTTCTATTTATTTTATTTATGATGTAATTTTTATAAGATTAAGGAAAACTGGATAATTGGTTAATATTATTTCTCCTTTAATTTGTTCAGTTTATATTAATTATTTGGAAGAAAATATTAAGTAGAATTGTTTATATTTAAAGTTATTTGCTAGATATGTAGATGATTGCTTATTTGTAGTTGAAAATGATAAATTGAAAGAGTTGTTTAATGAATGTACCTGTTTTGATTCTTCTATACAATATATTGTAGAAGGAGAGTGATTACATTTTATTAAATTAAAATTTTTAGATTTATTGATGATTAGAAATGTAAATAATAATTGTTTGAAATATAGACATTACATTAAGAGTAAAGAGTTAAAGTTTATAAGTAAACCTGATAGTTTTCAGTCTGTACATCATAAAGTAGCTGATGTAAGGGTAAAAATAAGAGATTAAATAATTATAATGAAGTAACTTTGTTTTAAAAAGGTCAATTTTATAAAGTTCTTTGAATGTTGGCTACTCTGATAAATTTGTTAGAAATATTTTATTTAAAAGTAATAGTATTTGTAATAATACAAAGATAAGGAAAAATACAATTTTATTTCTTTGCCATTTAAATTATCTTGTTAGAGAATTGTATATACAAATAGTAATTTGTTTTGAAATAAAAAATGCTTGGAAAAGGGGTACTATTTTGAATAATTTATGAAATATACAAAGGGAATATTTAACAGAAAGACTATTCATGGACTCATGTATACTACCTTTGTTTTTGTAAGAAGGTATATATAGATCATAGTAGTTTGAGCTTAAATAAAAGGATAAAGGTATATGAAAGTAGAATTAGAAATAAATATCATAGTTTTATTTTATATATCCTTGAAAAAATACAGGCTACACTATTAGTTTTGTGAGGCTAAAGTTGTCTTCATTGAAATAAATGAAATAAAAAGAAAAAATGAAGAATTTTTATTATTAAAAATATGTGATTCTGAAACAATTAACATATTTAAAAGTTCTTTTAATATTAAGGGAATATGGGATGTAAGTGGAATTGTGGGTAATATTTAAAATAAATTTGTTATTAACTTGAAGACCTTTACACTTGAGAAATCTTCTTGCAGCAGTTAACCCATTGGCTGTATTTTAGAGTTTATTTTCTTTAGCTAATCTGTTTGAGATCTGAATTTGGGATAATTTTGATTATTTGTATAGAATAGTTCTGCTTTTGGCTTTTAAGGTTTATATTTGCATGAGTTTCTTTGCATTTAAGGTAGTGTTGCTGATATAGTGTAACAGACACTAGATCTAAAACTCCATCTCAAGCATCAGTACTTATTTAATATGTTACTATGATTTTTGAAAACTTGAATTTTTCAGACACGTTAGAAACTATTGGTAAGCTCCATCTAGTGAATATTTTAGTGCAAACTTAAAAGCAAGTTACACATTGTGTTTTGTTTTATCAATTATTATAAGTGTACCCTTGAAGGGTTTTGTGATTTTATATTGCTTTGGCTATTAATATATGGTAAAACTGAATTGAGTTCAGACTCATATAGTTATCTGTTTTGTAAAGCTGGATTTGAAAACATTTATGTGTCTGAAAAATTCAAGTTTTCAAATTGATAGTAACATATTAAATAAGTGCTGTGTCTTGAGTTGAAATTTTAGATTTAGTGTCTGAAATCCTAGCTCCTCACTGAGGTGAGCCATAAGTTTGAAAACAATTGGTCTGAGGATGAGGATTTTTGGGTAGAGATTTTGAATTCTTCCTCTTTCGACACTTATAATTAAAGCTTGTTAGGAACTAGTGGTAAGCTCCATCTAGTGAACACACACACACACACACATATATATATATATATATATATATATATGTTTTGATTGGTTTGTTAGTTATAATGTGTTATATAATAAATAAAATTAAAAGAGAAAAAAAAATGTGTACGTTTTAAAAGGTGTGGGTTTTTATTCATTGTAAATTAAGCTATGTATTTGCTATTTGTAGTTATTCTTTATTATAGATTTGTGGGGTTTGGATTTAATAATTTTTTATTGAATAATATTAGGAAGATTAAAAAGTTATATAGATTCAGTAATAGGATACGATCTTTAACATGGCAGACTTATTTCCTTAAAAAATATGGAGTATTTAATGTTTTTCCTAGAAGTTATATTCTTAATCTTAAGAATAAAAAATTGTTTCAGAATCGGAATTTAGTATTGAATTTACAAATGTATTGAAGCAGTCATATATATATATATATATATATATATATATATATATATATATATATTGTTTGCTATTAAGTTAAAAATATTAAGGCAGTTAAAAATATATAATGTATAAAAAAATAATATAAGTTATTATTGAAACGAAAATTTTATTATGAAATTTAATTACGAGTTGGTATGTGTGAAAAAATATGGGTGTTAGCAAAGAAGGTTTAACTATCTAATTAATTAAAAAAACAATTGACATTAAAAGAATGTATAAATTAAATTCTAATTTTGTAATTATTTAGGGGAATTGTGACGAAACATATAATTATTGTAGGATCAGATAAAATCTAAGTCATTCGAATTTAATTAATAAATGCAATTAGTAAAACTTCAATATTAAATTGCATTAAGATTATAATCAGTAAGATTCTTTTACATTATAAAGAAAAGAATTTTCTTTAAATTAATTAATTAGTATGAATATCCCAATGGCCTTGTTTTTGATATATATATATATATATATATATATATATATATATATATATATATATATATATATATATATATATATATATATATATATATATATATATATATATATATATATATATAGGGCAAAAGAAGAAAGAGAATTAGTTATTGTAAGCTTTTGGTAGAGATATCGTAAACTTCTGGAAGAGTTATTGTAAACTTCTTGTAGTTTTGTAAACTTTTTGTAAAGTTTTCTTTTAAAGCTGTGTTTAATTATATAATGCTATGATTAGTGAGTAGTTTGCCACAATTTTTCTGGCCATCACCAAGAAGCTGAGTATGGACTTTCATGCTAGGTTAATCAAGTTTCTGCCTACCATTGATAATCCAAATTGCTAACATACTGTGCTGTTGCTGTCAAAAGAAGGCCCTAGTATATAATGATACCAGTCGATGATAAAAGCCTCTCTAATATTCTGCTTTCTTTGCTTTAAATAATTTATTTATTAACTATTCTTTAAACTGTGTTTCTTTTCAAACTATGAAAAATATTCTTACCATATTATTTAGATATTTTATCATTTTATTTAATTATTTTCATATTGTATTATAATGCACACTTAATTAATTGTACATAGTAAGGAAGATCAACTATTGCAATATATACTCGATCTGTCTTAAATTTTCTAGACATTTATTTAAGAATCAAATGAAGGAAAATTTTTTGTAAATATATTTCTGTGACAAAATATATAACAGTCCAGTAATTATGTCAAATCAAGCCATCTAAATCCCTTTTAATTGATTCTAATTTGTGCTTTAATTTTATTTGCAATTTTAAATTTGCCTATTTAAATAGGTTCTTTTCAAAAAATGATATGTAGCCATTAACCCAATTATAAAGGCTGGTACTTATGTATTATTCCTATGATACAACACATATTAGACCGGTTGCATATTTTCACATCCAAGATAAATGTGTAACATTATGATTAAGTCAAGTAAATCCTGGTATGTTGTTATCTGATGTATCAAAATGTGTTTTTTATTGTATTTCTGATCTAATTTTTTTCCCCAAGTATTTTTTAAGATTTTCTTCACAGTTATTGTCATTGTACTTTTTTCTTCATAGTTAATTTCATCATTGCTTAATTAAGTTGATTATAAGTGAGTAAATAACTTTACTTTCTTTTTGATTTTTCTTGCATAATTCTCATAATTAAATGTTGTTTTTTTATTGTTGAAAAATTGAGAAGTGCCAGTTACAACTATTTTCATGTGAAGCATAAAAATAATTTCATCAATTCTGAAACAGACATCCACACACAAAACATTGAAAGGCTTTGGGGTTCTTCAAAATATGTGTAACAAGCAACAATGGGGAACATCTTGCCAACATTGGGATTCATATTTGGCTGAAATTATGTGACACAGGTATCATAAAAATGAAGATGCATTCATTTGAATAATGAATGAAATCAAAAATAATTGGCCACCAATATGAATTATTAATAAAAATTATTTTTATTTTATTTTCTGGGAACATTTTTTATTACATTTTTTAAAATATACTTACATCTATTATTGTTTTTTGACCAAATACCATTCATGTGATACTCTCCACAATTCTGCAGTCATTTTGGAGAGAAAAGGTGTAAAATTTTTACTTTACATATCCATTTTATCTGGAAAATTTAATCAACCAATTAATAAAATTGAAGATACCACTTACATTTATTTATTATGATAAACCTGCTATATATTGCCAAGTAAGTAACATGTGTGTATATTTTATCTTTTCAACAATAATATTTTTAGAAATTTTGGTAATTTAGTTATTGTCCAGTCCATAATAATGTGTAATATCTTTAGTATTGTTATACATTTTATTCTTTTTATCTAAATATCATATATATATATATATATATATATATATATATATATATATATATATATATATATATATATATATATATATATATATATATATATATATATATATATATATATATATGATATGTAAGCCATTAACCCAATTATAAAGGCTGGTACTTATATTAGTTGCTTAAAAATTAATTGTAGTGTATATTAGTCATGTGACACAGATCACATATTAAACATGCTGCACCTATTTGCATATGTATTGAACCTGCCAATAAGCTTGTAAATTTTTAGAAAAATATCACATACAACAGATTTGTATACACATTATTTTTGTAAATGTTTGTGAAAATATCATGTATAAGATCCATGTATGAATTATTTTGGTCAGATCACAAGATTATAATAAATCACATTTTATCTCAACAGTAGTCAAAAGAATAATTGTCTAAAGTAAAGAATATTAATTTTATAATTAAAAAAAATAATCAGTTGTTCTTTACCAAAGTGAGTAAGGTTGTGTGCTTAATTTCTCACATGTTGTTACAAGCTGACAGATGGATACATAGAATTTAAATGAGTTATTTATTCATCATTTTTATCCATTTTCCAACTAATAACAGCATGTGAGAAATTAAGCACACAACTAAACTCACTTTTTAAGAAAAATCTGATTTATTATGATTTTATTAATTGTAAAATTAATATTCTTTATTTTAGACAGTTATTCTTTTGAATAATGTTAACAGAAAAAATGATAAATAAATCTAAATGAGAGAGATTTATTTATTAAACTTCTTTTTTATCCATCTACTAGCTAATAACATGGGAGAAATTAAATACCCAACTAAACTCACTTTCATAAGAAAAAATCTGATTTATTATTTTTTTATTAATTTTCAAATTAATATTATTTACATCAGAAAATTATTCTTTTGTCTAATGTTAAGATAAAATGCAAACAAACCAAGAATTTCTGATAAGAAAAAACAAAAATCCCATTATTTATAAACATAATATGCTTTTTTTAATCTCAATGTCTTAATTATTTATGTAAGTTGGCATTTTGTAATGAATGGTCATGAGTAGATTGCTTAAAATAAATATGAAATGATAATTCAGGTATCAAACATAAATTGCCTTTTGATTTTTGAAATATTGATATAAACTGTGATAAAAAATGGTCATAATTTAAAATATTTGCATGTGTTTTTAGTCATGTGATTGTTGATGAAAATTGCATTTTTATTTTTTAATTCTCAATGAAATTGTGAAATGTGTTTTAATTACTGACGAAAATTATAAAAATTGCATTTTATGATAAAATATGTTCATTTAAAATATTTATGACCATTTTGATGGATGAAAAGTGTATTTTCAGTTTTTATTTCTCACTGAAAATTGTGAAATTTGTTTTTTAATTTTTTAATTATTGATGAAAATTATCATTTGGAAACAATGGTAATATTGCAACCATGTGTTAGAAATAGATGACATTCATTACTTGGATATGTCGGTGGGGGATTTGGGTATTTTTTAAAATTCAAAATAACCAGGAGTGCTTACTAAATCAGTACAAAATATTGTTTAAAAAATGTATTACTTTGAATAATTTATTAATTAATACTAAGGAATTTTAAGATAAAAAGACTATTCTTCTGATAATTTATATTAACCTGTGTTTATGTAAGAAAGTATATATAGATCAGAATAGTTTGATTATAAATAAAAGGACTAAGGTATATAAAAGTAGGGTTAAAGTAAATATCTCAGTTTTGTTTTATATATCCAGGAAAAAGAAACAGACCACTCTATTTTTAGTGATATGGTTGGGTTCTTTGAAATAAAGTAAATAATAAGAAGAATTGAAAAATCATTATTATTAAAAATTTATGATTGTGAAGCAATTAATGTATTTAAAAGTTGTTTTAATATTAAGGATATGTAAGATTAAGTGGAAATGTGGGCAATGTTTAGAATAAATTTGTTTTTATCTTGTAGTCCTATACACTTGAGAAGTCTTATTGTAATGGCAAAACCATTCATTGTGTTTTAGAGTTTATTTACTTTAGAATAGTTTGGTTGAGTTGTGAATTTGGCAAAATTTTGATTACTTTTATTGGCTAGTTTATGTTTAGGCCTTCCAAAATATGTGTAATATTCAAATCTCTCCCTCTCTCTTTATATATATATATATGACAATAGATGGCGTTCTACCAAAAACACCGTCAAGCACAGTTTTTTGTTTACATAAATGTCAGAGCAAGCATTCACTATCTCTAACTTTAATTTCCACCTTCAGAACATGATTTCAAGCTATTTGCTATCATCAGTGAAGGACAGGAATAAGAAAATATATCTAACCACAAACTCTGAGCATTTATGAAACAGTTTCTATTCAGCTTACAAGCGTGAATCTTTTAGACATGTAATGTCTTCAAACTCAGCATAGCTAGCCAGATAGCAACATGTGTCTGATCTCAGTTCAGCATCACCACATAGTAGAAGCCTCTGCAATATATACCATTGCAAGAAAGATCTCAAAGGTACATTTATGAAAAACAAAAAAACACAAGTTAAAAACTTGCTAAGGCTTGTATTTATGACAATATATGGTGTTCTACCAAAAACACCATCAATGCATAGTTTTTTGTTTACATAAACATCAGAGCAAGTATTCATAAATGTACCTTTGAGGTCTTTCTTGCAATGATATATATTGCAGATGCTTTTACTATGTGGTGATGCTGAACTGAGATCAGACTCATGTAGCTATCTGGCTTGCTATGCTGAGCTTGAATACATTATGTGTCTAAAAGATTCATGCTTGCAAGCTGAATAGATTCTGTTTCATAAACACTCAGAGTTTATGTTTAGATCTATTTTTTGTTCCTGTCCTTCACTGATGATATAAAATAGCTTGAAATCATGATCTGAAGGTGGAAATTAAAGTTAGAGATAGTGAATGCTTGCTCTGATGTTTATGTAAACAAAAAAACTACACTTGACGGTGTTTTTGGTAGAATGCCATCTATTGTCATAAATACAAGCATTAGCAAGTGTTTAACTTGTGTTTTTTTGTTTTTCAAGGGGTAATTTAATTTCGGATGGGGTTTAAAAATGGGAAAAAAAAAGAAAAATATATATATATATATATATATATATATATATATATATATATATATATATATATATGATCACTAGATGGGGCTTTACCAGTAGCTCACTAACACGCTTTGATCACATTAATGCTGAAAGAGATATAATTCAATATCTCTTTTGTTATGTTCAACCTCCAGACCATGGTTTTGAGATAATTGGCTCACCTCAGTGGAGGTAGGCAGTGTAGAAACTACATCTAAATACTAACTCTACAATCAGCATTTATAAAACACATTTCTATCAGTTTAAAAGCATGAAATTTTCAGATACATAAATATCTTTAAATCCAGTCAAACAAACTAGGCAGCTATATGGCTCTGAATTCAGTTCAGGTTCACCATATAGTAAAAGCCGCTGCAATCTATATCTTTGCAAAAAACTTCAAGGTTACATTTATGATAAACAAAACAATTTATAAATTTTGTAACTTGCTCTTAGCTTGCAATTTATGATCACTAGATGAAGCTTTACCAATAGCTCACTAAAAAAGAAATTAAGTGTGCTGTTGTAGAATGTACTATATGTGATGAGATATATCAATTGAAATGTTTAAATAAGACTAAGAAGGATATAAAAGGTTTATGGTTATGCAGTCAGTGTATTAATATGATAAAAGAGGTGAGAAAGTGTTTTCAAAGTGTAGATAGTCGAAAGATAGTGGGTGGAGAAAGTAATAGTGTAATGGAGATGATTAGTCAAAGAATAAATATGATAGAGGAAGAACTGAAAGATGTAGAAGTATAATTAAAATTATTAGAGATAAAATGTGAGGAGATAAAGGATTTATTGAGTACAAATGATAAGAAAGAAATAGATAAGATGGACCAGAAGGTATTAAAAAATGTTATGGATGGAGCAGAAAAAGTAGATTATGAAACAGTATTGAATGGAGATTCACTAATTAGAGAATGTGGGGGATATAATTGCAAGGGAAAATAGAAGTAGGTATGTAAGAGTATGTTTGCCTGGAGCTAGAATTAGGGATGTAGCAGATAAAGTTAAAAAGCAAGATAGTAGAGATGTATATGTTATGTTGGGGACTAATAATTTATTAGAATCATCAGAGAGAATAATGGATGAGTATGTAGATTTGATTAGGAATTTGATTATGATTAAAGGAAGAGTAGGAATAGTTGGATTATTACCAAGGTTTGACAAGAGTTATTTGTTAGATAGGGTATGTTCTATAAATGAGAGATTGAAAAAATTGTGTGAGAGAAATAATGTTAAGTTTGTGGATGTGTGGGATTGTTTTATTGGACAGAAAGAGTTATATAGTAAAGATGGGTTACATTTAGGAAAACAAGGAAGTGAAGTTTTAGGTAGTTTGATTTATAAAGAATTTTTTTCAGGAAACTTATAAAGGAAGGTCAGTTTTTAAATTGTAATATTATTAAAAAGAATGGATGAAATATAAGAAGTAAGCAAAAGGAATTTGATTTTGATATAAATATAGATATGGAGAAGGAATGGGTTTGTAAAATTAATGGTAAGGAAGGAATGGGTTTGTAAAATTAATGGTAAGAAAGTAATTTATAAATGTAATGGAGAAGAAAGAATTAAAAGAATTTATAAAAGAGTAGTTAGGAAAGAAGAAATTGTTAAAATTGTTTTTTGAATATGCAAGGTGGTAGGAAACCAGAAAAGTGGATGGAATTAAATAAAACAATTGAAAATGAAGAGGTTGAGGTATTAGCAGTAGTGGAAACACATTTAAGAGAAGAAGAAGAACCTATTTTGAAACAGTTGGTATGGCAGGGTATAAATAGAAAAGAAAAAAAAAAGGGGTGGTGGTATAGGTGTTATATCAAAAAAATATTTAAATATTGTTAAATGTCAAGAAAACTTGTGGTTTGAAATAAGGTTGGGTAGACAAGAATGGATGGTGGGTATAGTTTATATAGCTACTGGAGATAGTCAAATTATATTGGAGTGGAATAGTAACATACATGGATGTCTAGTTAAGGATATACAAAGTTTTAAAGAAAAGGTGAAGAGAATAATGGTTATAGGGGATATGAATGGACATATTGAAGAAATTGATGATGTAAATAATAAAAATGGACAGCTTTTGAAGAATTTTTGTCCGAAAGTGAATTTGAGTATTGGAAATTTATTAAATATTTATGAGAGACAATACACATGGTCCAGAAATAATATATTTCACACAATAGATTATGTATTGGTAGAGAAAGGGGGAACAAATAAAATATGGAAAAATTAAGGTGTTTGATAATGAAGAAAAAGTGTGTACTAGTGATCATAATTTCATTGTAATTAAAATGGTTAGTAATGTGATAGAGAATAGGAATTAAAGTAGAAATAATAGTGAAAGATGTGGATGGAGAGTGAATGATAAGAATAAGTTGGAAGAGTATAAAATACAAGTTGAAGAAATAATGGAAGAGTGGGTTGGGAATGAGTATAAGGACTGGTGTAAAGAAGTAGAAAAAGTGGCAAATATGGTTTTAGGTGAGAATATTCAAAGGAATAAAAGTAATAATAAATGAGAATTAGTAAAAGTGTAAAAGAAAGGAAGGAAGCATGTAGAGAATATAAATGTTCTATTAAGAATAAGGAAAGTGAAAAAGATGTTAATGCTAAATGGGAAAAGTACTTAGAAAAAAGAAGTTGGATAAAATAGATATTTATAGAGAGAGAATGAAATTGAATAGTAAATTGTTGGAGAATATTAATAAAAGTGGAAGAGATGGGAGTAAAAATTTTTGGAATTATATTAAAAGGAGAAATGTAGGGGGGAGAGAGTTAGTATTACTAGATGATGAGGGAACCAAGTGTAGTTCCAGAGAATATTTAGAGAGAATCTTAAATAGTTATGTAATGAATATAGAAAAGATGTTAGATGTGAATAATAGAGTGTTAGAAAATATGAAAGAATATAGTAATGAGAATATTAGGTTTTCAGAAAATGAACTAAATGAGGTAGAGAAGAAATTGAAAAGTGAAAAGGCAAGAGATTTAGATGGATGAACAGCAGAGATGGTAATGAATTTAGGAGATAGGGCAAAAGTAAAGTTATCATGTTTTAATAAAATGGCACAGAATAGAGTTTTCCCAAGTAGTTGGAGTAATACAAGAGTAAGGTTATTATTTAAAGGAAAGGATAAGGATCATAGAAAGTTGAATAATTAGAGACTGACAGTGGTAACATCAGTTTTATGTAAAGTTTTCTCATATATGGTGGCTAGTAAAGTTGTAAAATGGATAGAAGGGAATAATGTAGTGGGGGAAATGCAAGGAGGTTTTAGATTAGATAGGCATATTGGAGATAGTTTATTTGTAGTTACACAACTTATGGATATGAGTAGGAATGCAGGTAAACAGTTATATATGAGTTTTATAGATATAGAGAAGGCATATGATAGAGTAAATAGAAATAGATTATGGATAAGTTTAGCAAATTTGGGAATGGATGAAGCTTTAATAGATATTATTAAGAAATTATATGAAAATAATTATTATACATATCAATTAGAGAATATAGAATCAATTAAAGTTAAAAATGGTGTGGGACTAAGGTAAGGATGCCCTATGTCACCTATTTTGTTTGTGTTGTATTTGAGTGAAATGGAAAGAGCAATAGAAAGATTAGGAAGAGGGATAGAGATACAGTTGATAGGTAGTAAAGGAGTATATATTTTGACAGTTTTTTTTGCAGATGATATATTTTTGTGTGCAGAAAAAAGAGAAGATATGGAAGTTATGTTGAGGACATGTGCAAGGGTGGGTAAAGAGATGGGGATTAAATTTAGTGCAAAAAAATCAAATAGAATGATGGTTAATATTGGGGAAAGAGAATATGTAGACTTTTTATTGGGAGATATTAAGTTAAGTGTGGTGAATAGATATAGTTATTTTGGGGATTATTTTAAGTAATCAGAAAAATTATTTTGATGAATGAGAGAAAAAATTGATAAATGAAGCAAAGAAAATAAAGGGATGGATAAAGAAATTAACAGTATTTTTATATAATAAATATGTTGTAGATAGAATTATATGGAAAGGAGTTGCAGTAGCAGGGTTAACATATGGTAATGATGCATTATATGTTAGTAAAAAGATATTAGATTACTTAGAAAAAGCTCAAAGGGAAGTAGGAAGACATGCATTGGATGCAGAAGTATGGACAGCAAGGGAGGAAATTCAAGGAGAAATGGGATGGTCAAGTTTTCATATGAGAGATGCAAAAATTAAAATGAAAATGTTTGGTAGATTGCAGTTTATGGATAATAAAAGAATAGCTAAAATAGTATTTAATTGGGTTATGAGTAAAGGGAAGATAACAAGATGGGTGAGAAAGGTAATGAGATATGCAAAAGATTTGGATAAAGAGTTTATATCAGTATATTTGTACAAAACATGGGATGATTCTGTTAAGAGGTCATTGAGTGTTATAGTAGTAAGGAATGAGATAAAAGAATAAATTTATTAATAAAGTCTAGGGATTTAGAGAGATGGAGAAATAGTATGGAGAGTAAAAAGTTTAAATATATCTAGAAATAAACAGAATATTAGGTGTGAGTTAATATATGATAATAGAAGGAAAGTAGTTTATTGTTTAAGGCTCGAATGGGATCTTTAGCTACAAAAGAATATACATGTAAATGGAAAATATGGGTGATTTATTTTGTAAATTATGTAAGGAAGGAATTGAAAATATTAGGCATTTGTTAATTGAATGTAAATGTTTGAAAACAGCAAGGGTATATATAATGAAGTTGTGGAAAAATAAATATGAAAAGAGTGATTATACAAAAAGTGAATTATTGGTTTTTATGCTGGGTTTGGGAAAAGGGGGATTTAGATATAAAGGTTATAGAGTTGACAAAGGTTATGTTGTGGAAATGGGATAGAGCAGATTATGGGTAAATTTAGAGTGGGGAATGTAAAATAAAGTGGCTAACAGGTTTATCTGGGCATAATTGCTGAGATATTCTTGACTTTGTTTAAGGAGAAGCCATAATACATCACATCACATCACAAGCTTTGTTTACATAAATGCTGAGAGAGATAGAATTCAATATCTCTTTCATTATCTCCAACCTCCAGACCATGGTTTTGAGTTAATTGGCTCTCTTCAGTGGAGGGTAGGCAGAGTAGAAACTACATCTAAATACTAACTCTACAATCAGCATTTATGAAACATGTTTCTATCAGTTTGAAAGCATAAATTTTTCAGATATGTAAATATCTTCAAATCCAGTCAAACAAACTAGACAGCTATATGGGTCTGAATTCAGTTCAGTTTCACCATATAGTAAAAGCTTCTGCAATCTATATAATTGCAAAAACCTTCAAGGGTACATTTATGATAAACAAAACAAGTTATACATTTCATAACTTGCTCTTAGCTTGCATTTTATGATCACTAGACAGAGCTTTACTAATAGCTCACTAACAAGCTTTGTTTTGAATTCTATATCTCTGTGTTTATGTAAATAAAGCTTGTTAGTGAACTACTGGTAAAGCTCCATCTAGTGATCATAAAATGCAAGCTAAGAGCAAGTTATGAAATTTGTAACTTGTTTTTGTTTATCATAAATGTACCATTGAAGGTTTTTGTAATGATATAGATTTCAGAGACTTGTACTATATGGTGAAACTGAACTGAATTCAGACCCATATAGCTGTCTAGTTTGTTTGACTGGATTTGAATATATCTGTGTATCTGAAAAATTCATGCTTTCAAACTGATAGAAACATGTTTTATAAATGCTGATTGTAGAGTTAGTATTTAGATGTAGTTGCTACTCTGCCTACCCTCCACTGAGGTGAGCCAATTATCTTGTAAACATGGTCTGAATGTTAGAGATACAAAAGAGATACTGAATTCTATCTCTCTCAGTGTTTATGTAAACAAAGCTTGTTAGTGAGCTATTGGTAAAGCTTCATCTAGTGATCATTAAATGCAAGCTAAGAGCAAGTTACAAAATTTATAACTTGTTTTGTTTATCATATATATATATATATATATATATATATATATATATATATATATATATATATATATATATAATTAGTTTCCAACCAGTAACCACCTAAACATTCACAGTAAATATAGCAACCAATATTTCTAATTGCTGTCAAAGCAACCTTCACATCTTTTAATAGCATATATATATATATATATATATATATATATATATATATATATATATATATATATATATATATATATATATATATATATATATATATATATATTAACATACAGTAAAATTCACATAAATTTTAGTTATTTTATTAGAAGTACTTTTAACTATACATCTGTAATTTTTATCAACTATATAACATTGAATAGCCAAAATGAGATATTCTTTCATCATACCCATAGTTCAATTTGGTTTAGTTCTCCCACAATCTGTTATTTTAACATTTGAGGATTTTTTAAAATCAACATAATCTCTTTTATTTTAAGTTTATTGTGGCAATGCTCAATTAAATATAAAATAAAAGAGGATATGTTGATTTTAAAAAATCGTCAAATGTTAATAAATTGGCAATCATCAAATGTTAAAATAACAGAATTGTAGGAGAACTAAAGTAAATTGAACTATGGGTATTGTGGAAAGATGTCTCCTTTTGATTATTCAATGTTATATAGTTGAAAAAATCTACAAGATGGATAGTCAAAAGTACTTCTGATAAAATAACTATAATTTATGTGAATTTTACTGTATTTTAATATATATATATATATATATATTATAACGGGACGGCCTTAATCATCCCAGTTGGTGTATTAAATGTAATATAATCAATTATATTTAATGTTTAGAAGTCATTAACTTAATGCTTCATAGTTAGGTTCGCCAAATATAACAGAATGAATTATATTTAAAATCTAAGTTAGTCTTGTTAAATATAAAGGGATGATTAAATTCCTTAGAAAGAGGATACGCATTTCACTACAATCGAACTT
>JAQFVV010006371.1:483621-591188 GCA_028023455.1 Epiperipatus broadwayi | reverse complement strand
TATATATATATATATATAGTAACTGACAGAATTGCACAATCCACATAAAAAATGATCCATGAGATATCCACATGTGCATTCCACCTTCTGATCTCACAAACTGATAGCTGTGTTTGTTCACAGCCTGCATAGATCAGGGAACACAAGAAACTCTTAACTACCTAAATCATTGATTGCAAATAATAATGACAAACTGCCAAAAATAATGAGACAACCCTAGTTTATTACATGTATACAAAATAATACATATAATGGTCTCTCTTTAGTTAGTGACTTGTAAATAAGCTGATTATAAATATTTTTTTCTAAATTTTATTAGTATTATTTTAACTTAAATTATGTACACATGTAGTATATGGTTGCATAACTGTTTTTGAACAACTGAAATCTGTTTGTTTCTAATTTGGAATATTATTATTGTTAAACATTTTAGAATGGATCCCAATCTACTACATATACATCTAACAATTCACACTTCTCACTATTGCTGTTCTAAGGCCAAACAACCCTATCAAATAATGACAGTACAATATTGTAAATGTAGAACAATTTAACTAATCAACAGCTTGATAAATTTCAGATTATGATATTATCAAGCAATTAAAAGATTAAAGTAATTTTAAAATACAGAAAATCACATCTGTATTACAATAGTTTCTGAACAAAACCAATACATTCCCAATTATACACTTATGGTATGTATTCAATTTCTATGGCATAATAGTACTTAGAGTATTTGGTACCATATATGAGAGTGATCAGCAGTCAAAAATGTATTACTACAAGACATGCATGAAATACAATAGATATTATGCAATAAGAAAGATTGATCTACTACATATCTCTGATTAAACAAAAAGATGATTGGAAAGATTGAGCAATTGCAAATGATGTTACAAGCATTTCACTAATTTGTTACATAAGAATGAGTTTCAGATGTAACTAGCATAACTTGAACTGATGGTTAACAGCCACCCATTACTATCAATTACATCACCTTAAAGCCCCAAATATTTTACTGAGACTAACATCTATTTAATATAACCTTTATCTAGCTTGTATATGCAATGCAGTTGAACTCCATTCATAACTTATAAATTTACTGCTTTAACATATTACTAAATAAAATGGAAATAACCAATTTAATTATCATACAAATGTTTAATAACATAGCAAGACATTGCAATTACAATCTAATTATCTTTTATAAAATAATTTTAGACCATTACCACCAACTAAATTGTGGTTCAAACAAATAAAACAAGCAACATTTCTTGTTATACCTTCACTTAAACAGATTAAATAAATACCTCTTTACTAACATATTTGATTAGATAGGAGATAAATAATACTTAACTAAAAATAGTTTATAGTTCATACTTATTCTTTCAGCATTAAATATTCATATTCAGTCTTTAGATATTGGTAGAGTTTATTCTTAAAACCATAACCATTGGTGGATGAATGTTTAAATGACCATTCAGACTATTAGAATGATTTAACAGTAACTTTATCTTGTTTTAATGACTGGTTTTTCCTGTAGCACTCATCATCAGACTTTTCCTCATCTAATGTGGATACAAAGCAGACCCATGTTTGGGTAATTTCTTCACTTGTTGATGCCTTCTTTTTAAGTACTCACCAATTTGTTTTCAGCTTTGCCTCTGCTAGATTGACAGAGCAGTGAAAGTAATGGCTTCTTCACTCTAGCATGGTAGATCTAGCTGAAACTAGCAGATTAATTAACTGACTCAGAGAATAACAGCAATGTGAGAATCTTGAAAGAAGACAAAATAATAATAATAATAATAATAATAATAATAATAATAATAATAATAATAATAATAATAATAATAATAATAATAATAATAATAATAATAATAATAATAATAATATTATTAATAATAATATTATTATTATTATTATTATTATTATTATTATTATTATTATTATTATTATTATTATTATTATTATTATTATTATTATTATTATTATTATTATTATTATTATTATTATTTCTAGAACTATTAATATGGATTGGGGATATCTGTAAAATTCAGATCCATTGCTTTTTTTTTGGATAATTTGTTCTATTGGGTGTATATAACTCTAGAGAATTGTCCAATACCATATTTGAGTGGGGTAACAACCTTTTTAATTAAATCATGACAATTATTTATCTTAATTTAATCTAAAGGAATCTGTCTACAAGCATTTTAATTACCTTTTCCTATAATATTTCCACTTTTAATTATTGTTAAAATAAAACACTGTTGACTTTTAACTTACTTTTTAAACTAAATTTATAATTAATTAGCCTTTTATAACATTTTACTAACTGTTTTATTTAATTTAACAAAATAACATTATAATTACTACACCATGCATATTTATCTGTGTGTTTAATATATATATAGTTTCGTTAAAAATATAATTATTGCTGTTGCATTTTTATAAATATTCTTCAAAATATGACAATATCCTGGATCTATAACTTGATGATCCAATATTTTAATCACTGAATAAATGTTTATAGAATCAAATGCCTTTTCATAATCTACAAATCCAAAGCATAATGGCAACTCATATTCATTTGTCCTTTCTATAACTTCTCTCAATACCTGGATATTATCTATTCTACTAAAACCACTTTCAAATCCAGCTTGTTCTCTTGGTTGGTATAAATCCAATGTTATCTGTAGACAAGTTATAATTATCAAAATTTCTGCATAAAACTGTTAAAAAGCTGATAGGTCTGTAATTTCTAATATCTTCTTTATTACCTGTTTTAAATATTAATATTAATACTGCATTATTCCAATCATCTAGTACATCTTTATCATTTAGACATTTGGATATATAACTTTTCTAAAAAAAATTATATTTCTTCACCTGCTTCTTTTAATATATCAATTATAATTCCATCACTACCTGGAGCTTTTTCTTGCTGCATAAATTTAATTGCATATCTCTCTTTTTCATTTAAAATTTTGGGCAATTTGGAATATATAATATATATATATATATATATATATATATATATATATATATATATATATATATATATATATATATATATATATATATATATATATATATATATATAAGAAGTACTTGTTCTTTATTACTACATAATTATTGATAGAAGTCTCCTGCCCATTTTATGATGTTATCTCTCTTTTTAGTAATAATTCCATCCTTTTTTTATTGCATATATAAATTTCCTACCATACCAAAATGTTGTTTTATATTCTTGAGACTTTTATTTTCTTCTACAGCTTTCCTTGCTAGTCCACAGTTATATTTTCTTATATCATTTTCAAATCTTTTCACCATCATTTTACAAAATTTGAGATATCCAATCCTTTTTAATGCATTATTTTTGTATATCTTCATATTCCTTCTTTTTTTCATAAATTCTCTTGTCTCAGTAGAAATTTTATTGGGCAATTGCTGCTTCTTTCTACCAGCTATCTTTGTTTCAGTTTTTAAAAGTGTATCAGTTATTTTCTTATTAATTTCATTCCAATCTAAATCATGTTGAAAATCTACTAAAACTTTAAACTTATTTGTAAGTTTTAATTTAAATTCATTAGAATGTTTCTGTATATTAGAAATATCAACTGTAAGTATTGTTTTTCTTAATAATTTTTATCTCTCTAGTTTTGCATTAAAACGTATCTTAAGTCTTATTAATTGATAACCACTTCCTGTGTTAAATTTATTAAGAACATTACAATCTTGAAATATGTATTTTCTGTTAGTCAAAATATAATTCAATTCTGCTGTACCTATGTTAGAATTGAGTTAAAGAAAAAAATTGCACTTATAAAAACAAAAAAAAAAACAACAACTTATACACACATACACATGCCATACCTAGCAGATACATTGATGTTATCATTTTCTAATTATTTTATTTTATTGCTTTTTATTTATTTATAAATTTGTTTATTTATTTAATTATTTATCTGCCAATATATTTACCTATTCTAACTATTTATCTATTTATTTGTCTACCTACCTGTTTAATTGTCTACCTACATGTTTATCTACATGTCTGTCTGTCTATCTATCTATCTACCTACTATCTACCTACCTATTATCTTTCTTTCTATCTAACTATTTATCAATATATCCATCTATTTCTAACGTTTATCACTTACATATGTAATTTGCATTTAAATATATATTTATATATCTGTCTGCATATCAGGAAATCTATGTATGTAAACAAATATGTATATATTTATCTATTTGTCTACTTTCTTTCTTTACTATTTGCTGCCTAATTATCCATTATTCGTTAATCAGCTATTTATGCCTCAATTTATTTTTATTTACTTTTACATTTATTTTTTTATGAATTACTTTGCTATCAAATATTAATAAATGATTTTATTTTTTATTATTTTAGGTACGTTACAAGGCCCGCATGAACGGAGATTATTAAATGATTTATTAAAAGACTATAACACATTAGAACGTCCAGTGGCTAACGAATCGGAAGCATTGGCTGTTAGTTTTGGATTATCGTTACAACAAATAATAGACGTGGTAAATATAATATTCATATTTTAGAGTATAATAAATTATTTTTAGATATTTGTAAATACATTTATTTAATATGATAGACCATGCTAAAAATTCATTGGTAGATCACGATTTATGTACTAAGTTCTCCATCTCCCCACAACAAACTATTTTATTACAAAATAGAGATTGCAACTTTTTTAAATATCTACTAGTTCAAAGTAAATATGTAAACTAATAACAGTGTACTTTAATATAATGTTTAAAAATTATTAAGTTGATAATTATTACTTAATATTATTTAGCTATTATGACATTTTGGATAAAGTCTTTCTTACACTTGCACACTAATTTCAAATAGCATTGATTACAAACTGTATCTTTAAAAGGGATATTGATCTCAAACTAAAATATACATATTTTTATAACGTTTTCACTAAATGTTATTATTATTATTTGTTAATTATTACAAGAGCTTTGAATTTTACATTTGTAGTAATCGTTTATTTACTAAACAAACACCTCTAAATCTATGAAACCAATTTAAGCTAATCATAGCTTCAAAGCAAGAGCCTAGAGAAAATACATATAATATAATTATGTCTTGTGCTGATATGACTTTTCATAAAATAGTTCTAGAAAGACGTAAATTAATATTCAAACTTTAACATTAAATGAAATATTTGAATAAAAAATGTTATATTAATGTATAACTGGTCTTTTATGATAGCAGTTGAACGAGATTGGCTGATGTTAAAACAGTTTCCTTGAGAATTTGTTTTAATTTTTATTCCATTAAATATAAAAAATAATATATCTTGCTTTGAATACTTGATAAATCTTTAATCAATATATCGTTTAGAAAAAGGTAAGCACAAACTCATTGATGTTTTTAATTGGAGCCTAATCTTAATTTTTGAAATATTAGTTTTCATTTATAAATATGATAACTTTCCATGCTATTATCACTTCTGTCAATGAAATAAAAAAAAAAAAACGGAAACCATGCTCGTTTGGTAAGGAAATATATTTACGTTTTTGATTTTTCTATAATTAGAAGTTTTGATATAATAATTTTATTCATGCTTAAGATATTGGGACAACATATTTGAAAAAGGCAATTATATTTCAAAATGGATTGCATTTCTGGCAGATACATTTATCATCACTTGTTCTAGATTTTACTTTTCTACTAGAAGACATTTTCTTCTATGCAATATTGTTCACATGATCATCGTATGTCCATGTTAATGTGAATGTTAATATACTGCCTAGTAAACAATAAAACATCTTCAGTGCAATATAAACAGGACTGTCAGTTAATATGCCAAGTTGCTAAATACCATGATTTATAAAGCAGCACCCCAAAAATGAATTCAATTTAAAATAGATAATGCAATCAAATATGTAAAGATTTTACAATTTCTCCACTACTATCATTATTTTTGTTCATTAATATTAGTATTTTATTTACTAACAGTAAAGATAAGACAAAAATTACTACCAGATACAAAAATATAAATTATAAAGTGTTGAAACACATTTATTCCTTATTTTATTGAACATAAAGTCATAATTTAAAATTGATTGTCAAAACGCTTCTAGAAATTTTTTCATAACTTAAACAGTCTTTTTGGACTCATAAGCAGAAATGAACAAAAATAGATAAAGTCAACTTAGTTGTACTACCATTTATTTTTGCCTTTTTAAAAATTGTAAAGCTTAGATAAATTTTATTCTGATATTTTAATTTTAAAAAAAATCTAAAGATATTAGAATAATAAAAAATGTGGTTTATTTCAAAATATTTAGTCATATTTTGATATTTGCTTCATTACTATTAGATTTTTGTATGCTTTGTGAGATTATTATGAGAAAATTGTTAGAATGACTAAAAACTTGAATTATTTGCAAAATTTATTAAGATTCATAATTATTTCAGCATAATAATTGGATAATAATTATTAAAAATCAAAAGTGTAAATGATTAGATAAATTATTTATAATGTGTTTTAATAATCATTAAAGCACACACACACACACACATATATATATATATATATATATATATATATATTGTCACATTGCTTTTATGAGTTTGTATTTACAAATATGTAATGTAGAGAACATATCAATAGCTCAAACGAGCTCTTGATTGATAAGTGCAATAAGAGAAAATATTTAAAATCTCTTAATGGCATATTCCTATCCCCAGATCAATTATTTGCAAGCTTATGTCTTAATTCAGTGAGGAGCTAGAACATTCAGACACTATATCCAAAATATCAACTCAAAACATAGCACTTATTTAATATGTAATATTTAAGTAGAACCTCTGAAATTTTCAGATATGAAAAAGTCATTATCTTCAGCTATATACTTAAATAGCTATATGGGTGTTTTATTTTTAAAAATAGAATGTTATATATACTAGAATATCATTAATAAAAACAAATTATGGCATTCCAATAAACATGCCTTTCAAACTGATTGGTAACACATCAATATTAACAATCTGTAATAATATATTGTAATATGGTAAAATTAAAAAAAAAGTATAATATTTTAAAGCATAATTTAATACATTTGTCATTGACTTTATAAAATCAATATATTGCTTCCAATCTTTTAAAAATGAAACTTATCTTTGTTTTCAGTAAAATATTGTTTGTCCAATATTTGGATATTTCAAATTTAATTTTTTTAAAATTTATTTTATAAATGTAAATATGTACTGAATCACATCCAGTAACAGTTTAATTAATACTAAAGTGAAATAATGAAAGCTAAAAAAACTGTCACCAGGGAGAATAATTAAATGTATCACTGTACAGAAATGTTATTCAATTTTATTTAATTAATATTACTTTACTTACCACTATATTGTCATAGATTATTAATTGTAATAAAAATGTGTTTTTCATATATATATATATATATATATATATATATGGCACTTCAAATATATATATATATATATATATATATATATATATATATTTGAAGTGCCATTAAAAAGGACTATGAATTTCCAGGTGATTACATAAACTATTTGTTAATTGATGGAATAAAAATGAAATAATTGTTAATTAATATTTTTAAAAGTTTATTATTTTGAAAGCAGCACTTGGCTAACAACTTTCAAATATTTAAATCTTATTCTTGTATTTATATTTCATTTAGTTACAATCAGCTAATTCAAAGTAAAGAATGACTCAAAAATAATTACTTTTATATTTTAAATCAAGTTTAATATATTAAAAAATATATAACTTTTTTAGAATAAAATTATATTTGACCCTCCTGTATTCTGACAGATTTCTTTGTTTTCACTGGATTTAAACTTTCAACTTTCATTTTGATATTAAACCATTATTATTTATCAGAATATAATAAATTTGAGCTCATTCGATAGATATTTTTGTTTTGAAATTAAATAAAATTTAAAAAATCGCATTTAATTTCCAAAATCATTTTAAAATTATATATTAGTAAAAACAAAATGCTGTCACTTCATTAAATTTCAGGTGGAGCTGATTCAATTTGCAAAATGAAGAAAATCTTCTTTGTTTCATGTTGGTTTTAACTCTTACT
Source organism: Epiperipatus broadwayi (assembly GCA_028023455.1). Classification (NCBI taxonomy): domain Eukaryota; kingdom Metazoa; phylum Onychophora; class Udeonychophora; order Euonychophora; family Peripatidae; genus Epiperipatus; species Epiperipatus broadwayi. The sequence continues at coordinate 583,061 of JAQFVV010006371.1, read as the reverse complement.
GTGGTCATTAATTTTATTAACCAAGTGAGATAAAACTCTAAACTTTTAATTGGTCAATTCACAAACTCAGCCATAAAAATATATTTATCTTTTAATATTATATTCACTTTAGTTTGGTTTGTAAAAAGTATATTATTAATTTGTCTGATTATGAAAGTGAATGAAAATTTTTTCAAAAATAAATTTGTATTTATAATTATAAAATTATTCAATAGTGGCAAATCTAAAATGAATGTTGCTCACTAACTAAAAAGTGTAGCTGACGTCAGTGATTTCTTTCCCAATTTTACATTGCAAAAAAGTAAGTTATGTTTTCCTAAAATCTTAACTATTTTTTTAAAATAATTTTATTTTTAGCATATTTTATCAAAATAATTTATAATATGTCAAAAAATACTTTTAAAATGGTCTAAAATATTCATTTATCACTTTTGAAATGAAACAAAAGAAATTGTAGTGGTAAAATTTATTGACAAGCAGTTTTCTTTATCCTCCACAATTAACAACCAATCAATGGCAAGAACAAACTGCCCCCTTCTTTTGTTAGACTTACACATCACATTCATTGATTTTTTACATGTAAAATAGTTTTAGAGATGTCAGCATCGTACAGGACTTTTTCTAAGCTTTCTAACAAGTATATAAACCGTAATGTAGCTCAAAAGGCCAATTTCGAGTGATCTAAAGCCATGACATGGATTAGTGTATAAAAATCTGAATGAATTTTTTAATAACTACTAAATCTATCAATTTACTCTTTAAAAATGTAGAATTTTTTATAATATTTATAATATCACTAAATTCTATAAAGCTGTGTTTTCCTGTGATCGTAATGTCTATAGTAATAATATTCTGAAGAAAATATCATTCTATATTTAAAAATAAATCATTTCTATAAAAATAAATATGTATTAATATTCTTTTTGATTTTTAATAATTATTACATAATTGTGATACAACTATAATCATAAACTTTCCAAAAACATCAAGCTCTAAGACCATCATAATATTTTCTAGATGACGATAATATTTCTGCAAAATACACTCAGCAAAGTTTGTGTTTGCCAAATAAATAATGTCTATTCATCAAACTGTGGTTTCAGTTCCTTTGTAATACTAATTATTCAATTTTTTCTGCCATCTTTAGATTTTTTTGTAACTAAAATATTAGAAAATAAATGCTCATGAATTTAAAATTTGCTGTAAAAAAAGTTTTGCAAAGTTTTCACCAGAGAAAAAAAAACAAAATTTAATTGCTAGAAATCTCAAATGTAACTTGACAACTAAGCAACAAAAATGACAAAAAAATGTTGTAATCAATTAGTGGATCATTTTGTATGTCCCATAATATTATTTACAGTCACCATGAATAATAAATTGCTCATTAGCTTATTGAAACATATTTGATTTATTATTTGCTTTTATATTGTTAGTAGTTATAAAATAAAATTTTAATTCACAAAAATTGTATGATTTTTAATATATATCAGAATTTCACGCTATTTAATAGAGAACAGCAGTGTATGTAAAAAAAAATATGGATAAATATCATGTAAAAAAATTGTACAAGTTGAAGGTTAGATGTCAAACATGGCAGTGTTTAGAAATTATATGATAAAAAAATGAAAATGATTATTAAAGTGACTTTATATTGAGGGTATTAAATAGTAACTGAAATTACGAGATCTAAAACACTATAGAAAAAAACTATAAATAAAAAATATTAAAATACTTGAAATATCCTGGAATGAATTGAAATTGTGCTCTATCAAAAAGTTAAGATTAATAAAAAATCTCTACACACATATATATATTAAACATTAAATCACCCCACATGGTTAAAAAATCCAGTACCGCCTTATGTGAACTAATAAACAAAACACCTTAGAGTTCGTATTTCAAAATAGCCAGATCAAAATGATACCACTTTGACCTGTCTGCTATATGATGTTATATATGGAAATATAAACAAATTCAAACAAAGAACTTGAAATTTTAGCAAGCAACGATCTTAACTTTTTGCTACAAACAAACATGTTTTACTATTATTATATAAAGACAAACTAAACTTTAGTAATTTTAATCTTTAAACCATCTAATACAAATGTATAGAAAATAATCCCAGTGCATAAGGATATACTGAAATAAATATACAAATGTTTTTAATATTTGTATATTATTTTAGTATAGCATTATGCACTGGTATTATTTTCTATACATTTCTGTTAGGTGGTTTAAAGATTAAAATTACTAATGTTTAGTTTGTCTTTATATAATAATATTAAAACATGTTTCTTAGTAGCAAAAAGTTAAGATCTTTGCTTGCTAAAATTTCAAGTTTTTTGTTTGAGTTTGTTCGTATTTCAATATATAACATCTTATAGCAGACAGTTTAAAGCGGTATCGTTTTGAGCTGGCTATTTTGAAATACAAACTCTAATGTATTTATATATTAGTTCATAGAGGGCGGTACTGGATTACTTAACCATGTGGGGTAATTTACTGTTTAATATTTATATATTTATTTCAGTATAGCGTTATGCACTGGGATTATTTTATATATACATAATGTATCAACATTTGGTTTAATAAAAAAATAAAAATTGGTTTCATAGAAAATTTTAGAAACTAGTCAAATATTTGTATATATATATATTAATAAGATTGATCTTACTGGACTTACAACAAACTGAATATATAGTCTCAATTTTAGAAGCTTAACAGTTTAGCTTTTGCTTGTAAAAACGAAATTAGACAATTAGTATGATAATGTGTATGCAAACGTGTATATAAAAACAATAAACTTGGAATAAACTCAGCAATATTAAGAATACCAATATATAAAAATAAATAACATAATATGATTGCCATGCTGAGAGTAATTTATAGTTAAAATTAAAAAATAAAAACCTTCTTATACTCACATAACTTTCATGAAGTCATTTATGAATAGTCAACTTTTTATAACTTATATAATGTAACAGAATTATATTGTTTATTTAACAAGTCATCTAACATAACTGTAAAATATGCCTTTTTAATTTATTTTTTGTTCCCAAATCATTTTTCGCATTTAAATAAAAACATTATGAAAACAAAAATTTCCATTACAAATAACAATGTTTTTTAAACGCAAATTTAAATCTAAATCTATCTATAGAGTATCATAATTTATTATACAAAAAGGTTTTTATTCTTGAATTCTCTTTTTAAATGCACATTTTGATTGATTAATGTAACTGAATCCATAATGTCACACCACTATATATATATATATAATGATTTGATGTCTAATTTAAAAGCAATATACGTAATTGTAAATGGATATGTATGTGTGGCAGTAAATATATAGGTGAATCTAGATGTGCATTGGAAAAAAGAACTAAAGAACACTTGCTATTATTAAAACATATTCAGAAATCAAAACACAATTGCATAGTAGATAATAATATTTCAGCATCTGTTTTTTACGACCATAATAAATCATGTATTTATGGTTTTGACTTTAATTTTAACAGTATAAAAAATATTGCAAATTGAAAAAAATAACAATAAAAGAAAAAAAAAGGAGGCTATGCTAATATACAAATATAAACATGACTTAATTAACAGGCAAGCAGCAAACATTAAGATCAAGGAATTGTGGGAAAGTTAGCTTTTCAAAGCTTTAGTTGACACAGATTACTGGGATAATCAAAAGCGCTTCTAAGTGGATAAATTTTTTTTAATTATTTAGTTACTGTATTTACAAATATTCAGTTATATATATATATATATATATATATATATATATATATATATATATATATATATATATATATATATATATATATATATATATATATATATGTATATATATATATATAAACATTACAAGACAAAGCTGGTAGGTTTATCATTATGAAAAGAGATGAATTCAAAGAAAAAATGGATAGAGAATTAAATAATGGTAAATATATGTTTTTAGATAAATATCCAGGTAATTTGATTAATAGAAAGTTGATAGATATTATGAAGAAAATGATTAATTAAAACAATTTTAATAGAGTAGATTATTTAAAATGTTATCCAAATGATTTCTAATCAGCTAAGATGTTTGTGAATATTAAGACTCATAAAGATGGTTTTCTTTTAATATTTATTTTTGATTTTACAGGTAGTGTTGTAGAAAGTATTTCTAGATTCTTGAATAATTTTTTAAAACAATTTGTTAATTTTGGTCATTACACAGTTTTTTTTTTTTTTTTTTGAGACTTTTGATAAGATTAATAATTTTAAAATGGAAAGAAATAGGGTATTTGGCAGTTTAGATATTGAAAATATGTATCAGCCTGTTAATAGGTTAAGCAGTATTGATATTCTTATGTCTGTATTGATTACGAAAAGTTCTTTATCAAAATATAAAATTAAGGTAATTTGAGATTTGCATTTGTTATTGGAAGATTCTATGTATTTTACTTATAAAGGAATTTTTTATAAGATTAAGGAAGGATGGATAATAGGTTTTATTATTTCTCCTTTAGTATGTTCAGTTTAAATTAATTATATGGAAGAGGAAATTGTTATTAAAAAGAATTGTTTATATGTAAAGTTATTTGTCAGATATGTTGATGATTGTTTATTTGTAGCTGAGAATGATAAATTGAAGGAATTTGTAAATGAGTTTAATTGTTTTGATCCTTCTATAAAATATGTGTTAGAAGGAGGGGGGTTAGATTTTGGTAAGTTAAAATTTTTAGATCTTTTGGTGATTAGAAATGTAGAGACCAATTGTTTACTATGCAATCATTTTGTTAAAAGTAGAGAATTAAGATCTATAATTAAACCTGATAGCTATCAGACTGTATCTCATAAAGTAGCTGCTTTAAGGAATTATTGTCATAGGTAGCTTTGTTTCAGAAATGTCTTTTATAAAGATTACCTGAGGGTTATTTACTCTGATAAATTTTTAAAAGTATTTTATTTAATAGTAATATTTGTAAGGATGTAAAGGATAGAGAAAATATGATTTTATTTCTTTGCCATTTAAATTGTATTCTTATAAAATTGTATGTAGAAATAGAAAATTATTTGGAAATAAAAAAATTGCTTGGAAAAGGAGTGTTACATTGAATAATTTATTAAATAATACAAACCAATAAGCTAATACACATGCGCTTTGCACATGTCACTATATAAATGAATATTCCCACTTTTTCAAACACAAGATAAAGTCTTTAAGAAAATATAGAATGAATCCATCTACATTTTCGACTGAACCATATATGTATAAGCAAATCTGAAGTGTTTGAAATGAAGAGTGTGAAGTTATTAATTAGTCACTTTAAATTACTTTTTTTTACTATGTAAATGAATGATGCCAATGAAATTGCTAGAATTTATGATTGGCATCATTCATTTATGTAGTAAAAAAGTAATTTAAAGTGATCAATTAATAACTTCACGCTCTTCATTTCAAACACTTCAGATTTGCCCATACACATACGGTTCAGTTGAAAATATAGATGGATTCATTGTATATTTTTTTAAAGACTTTATCTTGTGTTTGAAAAAGTGGGAGTATTCATTTATATACTGACATCTGAAAAGTGCATGTGTATTAGCTTATTGGCTAATTAATATTATAGATTATAAAAAACATTGTGCTATATAAAAAAGAAATGTCTTGTTTAAATAATATAAAGGGAATTTTTGATAGAAAGACTATTCTTGGTGTAGAATATTTTATTCATTGTTTATTTGTAATAAGGTCTACATAGGTCAGAGTAGTTTGAGTTTAAATGAAAGAATAAAGGTTCATAAAAGTAGAGTTAAAAATAGATATATTAGTTCTGCTTTGTATGTCCATGAAAAAAGATACAGTCCACACTATTAATTTTGATGAAGCTAAGCTTGTCTTCTTTGAGAGAAATGATATCAAAAAAAATAATTAAAGAATCTTTATTATTGAAAATTTATTATTCTGAAGCAATTAACTTATTTAAGAGTTCTTTTAATATTAAAGGTGGATGGGAAGTGAATGGATTTGTGGGTAATGTTTAATATTATATACATTGTGTAGTTTTTGTAGTTCTTTACACTTGAGGTCTGCTTGTAGCAGTGAAACCTTTGGTTGTGTTTTAATATTATTTTTGGCTGATCTGGTTGAATTTTGGATTTGGGGCAATTTTATATATATATATATATATATTACATTTGTTGATTTCCACAATATCATTCTTTTCAATAATAATTAATCTAATAATGTATTTGCAGAACAATCTGTTACTTGTAATGGAAGTTTTTGTTGTGAAAATATTTTCATTTTGCATATAAATAAAAGATTTGAAAAAAAAAAGAAAAATCAAAATGGAAAATTTTATATAATTTATGAAATAAATCTTATAATAGTGTTAATATACATAAATGATGGAAAGTTTGTGGGATCATTTTCTTGTTCGACTTTAATAAGATTTGATTTTAAAAAAAAAAGATTTATAAAATGTTACTAGTTAGCAGTCATGAAGTAAACTAGCTAAAGATATTGTTTATTTTTATATATTAGTAATTTGAATATTATAGAGTTTATTCCAGATATATATATATATATATATATATATATATATATATATAATAACTATATATATAATATATATATATTTATATATAGGATATATATATATATATATATATATATATACATATATATAACATTACAGTATATATATATATATATATATATATATATATATATATATATATATATATATATATATATATATATATATAAAACTACATTAGGCTTTAAATAAACTGCTATTGATTTGTTGTTTAAAATGTTTATTGAATTTGCATCTTGATGTTTTTGCTTTCTATTATTTATTTATTTTTATTACACTAAAATTTCTGGGATCCAATTTACAACTTTCTTTTTTGTTACATAAGCTATAGGGATGAGTTTGTGACATTTATTTTTGATTGACTGTAATGATGTTCACATGTATTACTTAAAAATTTTCCATTATACCTCTTTAGTACTTCCTTGTTGCAATCGAAGGCATTTATCTTTTTTGTCTTACAAAATATTAATTAATTATAGAATGTTAAATTCTAAGTGGACTAATAAAACAAAAAGAATTTGAATTTCAGTTTAATATTGTTTTAAAATTTTCACATATTATACAATATATATATAGTCCTATTTTTTCATGGGTCAAAGCATTAGATGGGAAGCAAACCTGCGATCCCGGGGCAACTGTTTGCTTTTAAGGCAGCTATGCTGACCACTTGTATGCTGACCACTTGGCCAACAATGCTTGACCAATATTCATATGTTAACTTTTACTAAAATTTATATTAAAACAAATAATAATCACAGCCCCAAAATTCTTTTAAGTCTCTTGAGTTAGGTTGAATTTATTTATCTGATTAATATTGATAAAATTAACTATTATTTTATAATAGAATTAACCATCAAATAAATGTTTCATTTTTGAAAAAAATATATCCAAATAATTTTTATTACTTTTTTAAATTTTCAAATGTCTACTTGAAATCAGATTCTTCATTCATTGTTGAGAACATTTAATAACTTCTGGTGTATCACAAATAATTAGATTATTAATAGTTTTTTATATATTATTTTTATAAATTATATTATCCTGATATATTACTATCTTCATTATAACAAGATGAAGTATATCAACAGTAGCTTTCCTAATGCATAAACGTTTATGATGAAGTGATTGCATTGTGAGATGCTGCTATGAGTTTCTGAGTTACTAACAGGAATAACAAGGTGGATTCAAAAAAAGAGATTCATTGATAAAAAGCAAAAACAAAAAAATTAAAATATTAAAAACCTTTTGAAAGTTTGTCCTGTATTATTACATTATTAATATGTGTATTTGAATTCCGACATTACTTTTACATTTAGAGTGGACAATTAACAAAGTATTTTATTCCTGTAGTGATATGGTATTATTCTAGATAACAAAAAAACACCTCAGTTTTTAATAAAATATTGAAGATAAATAACTATTTTTTCTTGATTTGTGACTAATTAGTTATCATACATTACCAAGTAAAAGTTTTCAATATGAAATAGTAAAATTGACTTCAAGAATACAATTGAATAGAAAATTCAGATTCAGTGAAATTTTTGGAATTTAACAATAATGTTTTTCTGAATTATAAATATATATTAACTGTTTTAATAGTAAGGGTAAAAAAGGAGGCTCATTGTTTTACTTAGAATATGAAATGATTGTTTGAATGTTTGTTAAATCTGAACCTCCACTCATGCAAATGCAAGTCAGTAAAAGAAAAAAAATATAAAAATAAAATACAAAATTTATAGTTTATAAATACATAAAAAAAATCAATAATGCAGAATTTTAATTAAAAATAATCTCTAGATGTCAATATTTTATAAGACAATGAATTTCTTAATAATGAAGTTGATTTGATATTTAGAAATTTACTTCAGTATAGCATTCTGCATGGGAATTATTTTCAAATATGTAATTAGAAGGAATTTGAACTCAGACTTTCAAGCTCCCTTTAGTTATCAATTTCATCTTATATGGTGAAATAACTGTTATATTATTATATTAAAACAATCATGGTAAACATCAAACAATAATGAATCAAAATAGTAACCTGTAAACCCTTTTTGCTTTCAAACTTATATGAGTTTAAATCCAATAGATTGACATTATATATAAACTAAAGCACTGCAGTATTTATTTATTTAACTGTTTAGTATAAATATCTATTATTTTTTAAGAAATTGTGAAATATTTTTAGTTTTCTATCCTTAAACTATAAATAAATGCTGTAGTACTTTACACTCTGTATAACACCAAAAGGTTGTATTTAAAATCATACACTTTTGAATGCAGAAAACATTTACTGTTTATATTTTAAAAAGTCTGCTTCCAGTTGCCATCTTAGCCAGTTTGCTGCTAAGTTGGTCTACCTGGAAAAGGCGTTGTCACAGCCCATACTGAGTTATTTGAAGGGAGAAGTGGCTAATAAAATTCATAAGTACAAATTCTATTATTTCAGAGTCATTTTCTATCAAAGAAAGAATTAGTAAGAAAAGTCGAATTATAATCTGGGCAAGACATTATACAAATGCCTGCCCATGGTAAAAATAGAACAAATCCAGTTAAAAAAGATGTAATTAATCAAAAATCAACCTCAAACTTAGATGATAAGTCTGAAGTAATAGTAACAAAGAATAATAATAATAAGCAATCTTCTAAGAAGAATATAGTGAACAGCGAACTTTTAGAAATGCTGGAGAATTAGAAAAACTCAGATAGTATTAAAAAAAATAAAGGAAAACACAATTTAGAAAGTTATGGTCTTTAAATGAAGTCGGATAATGAAATACAGTGTTCTAAACACAATGATGGGACAAATATGATAGATAATGACAAAACTAACAATACAAAAAAAGAATTATGTGAAAGTATTCAGAAACAAAAAAGTTATGCTGAAAACAACGGCATTGTTCATAAACAATGTAAATTTGGTGTCTTTCCAGAAGTAGTCAATAGTGGTAAAAGTTTGCAGGATGGAAAAATGTCACAAAATATAAATATGACACAAGTTTTAAAAAGGGATATTATAGAACACGATGACAGCTACAATTCAAGATCAATTGCGACTTCCTTCTATGTGGGAAAACAAAGTTATGACCATAAAATGGGCACAGAGGTGGCACTACTTAAAAATAAACAAGCGGCAAAATCAATTTTATAATCATAATGATATATATTTAGGAGCTGAAAATGAATGTATAAGTAATACAGATAACTACAAACATCAGGAGAAGCTTACTGAAGTGGGGGGAGACCCTTCCAGAATGGGGAGCTAGTGGAAGTATTGAAAACAGCACTAGGAAACAAAATAATATCCTCAAGCACCTAGAAATGCATGAAAAGATGCATGGTAAATTCATTAATAAGGACTTGGCTCAAGGAGCCAGATATAAAATTTCTATTTATATAAATGGTATATCAAGAAATACTTATTTTGATAGCCAATTAACCACACTAAATGAAGGTAATTATAAAGTCAACTATAATGGTTTGACTATAAGAAGAGTAAGAGATAGTCAAAGATCAACAATAAATCATCTTTCAAAAGACAACTTTCCACCTTAGACAGCTGATACAAAAGTAAACCCTCTTAAGCAAACTCTTCAAAATTGGGACAGTAAAATTCAAAATGAAAATAATACAGTGCCCTTGTCATATGGTGAAACCATAAAGATGAATAATAATGATTTTCATTTAAAAAATGGTTTTCAGGGAAGAGAGGAAACAGATAGCAACATAAGATCTTTGCAGTTGATGTACTTGGATGAAGATAATAACATGGATGAGGTGATGTCAGAGATTGATGACCTTGAAGAGGAAATTAAAAATACCCTCTCTATATATTCTACAATCTCTGATAAATTTAATCAGGCTATTTCAGCAGTCCTGATGAGGTCATTCGAGACATATAAACATGATAGTACATTGATCATGACAACCACAGACAATCATTTAAATCTATTTAAATTTCCTGTACAAGAGCTATATACTTTAATTAAACAACAGGGACTTGAACAAACAATATATAAAATTCTATTACAAGTGAACAATAGATATTTAATTGTGCAATTTAACAATTATTTTATGAAAAAAGCATTTAAAAATGAATTCAAGACTATAGCAAATAAACTTTTGATCTACATAGATTTAAATAGGCCTGCATGTGATGATGGTTTGAGTTGAAATTGTGGTGTGAATTTTGGTCCTGCAGACTTGCAAAAAATTTTAAGCCCTTTTGGAAGAATTATAAGCCTACAATTCCAATTGGCCAATTTTCAGGGTACACACTACTTAACAAATGTGGCCAATTTTAAATTAATATTAAAGAAAGGAATATCTCTTTTGCTAATTCCCTCTTTGATTGAGTATCAAGAGGCTTCAATAATCATCTTGCTGAAAGATGTAGCTCCACAGTGTTTTTCTTGCAAGCATAAAGAGGCATCTAAGGAGGGAATGCTTCGACAGAAAATGTAACTTATGTGGAGCTATAATGAAAAAAATTTCATAAATGTCAAACCAGAAGTAATAAAACCTAGGATCATGGCCTGGTGTAGATATAAGAGAAGAACATAAATAAACTTAAAACAATGAACAAGGAGGAGATATTGAATGAGACTCAGAAATTGGAATGATATGTTTCATCACAATCTAATACTCTCAAAAAACAGTCTTTAAATGAAGACATTGTGTCATCTATTGGAAATCCTAGTCCATGGTATATAGAGACCTCAGCACAAGAGGATAAAGAAACACAAAATGAAAGAAGAGTGTGACATATAAGAAAAAAAGAGAAAGAGCAAAAGCTTCAGTCTCTCCTCAATCTAGAGTAAATTTGGACTGTGAAAGTGTACACACAGTGAATTTATTGGATTTATTAGATCAAGAAATAGACTCATCACCTCAATTAATTAAGAAAACCAAGATTAAATTCTTCTCTAAGTAAACTGCTGATGGATCCCATTCCAGATGAATTTATCAATGACAACCTAGAGACCATTGTTGCATATAGTGACAAAGAGAATTTAGAAGTTAAAAATGAAACAATTAAATATCCTAAAATCAGTGATCAAGAAGTAATACCACAGTTGCCGAAACTTGCTATGAAGCTAAATGAGCACTATCAAAAGAAGAATGAAACCGATGAAGAGCTGGAAGCATGCTCTGACTTTTTTAATCCAACTGCGAGATGACTAAAATTGCCTCCATGCAAATTAGGGGCTTGAATTCATGGGCTAGGGCCTTTGCTTTGGAGCGATGGTTCTGTGTTCATAGCCCTGATATATTATGTCTTGGGGAGACAAAGATACATAACAAAACTGATCAACACATTATTAATAAAATAAATACCTTTGGTTTTTTTCATTATTCCTATTTTAATATGGCTCCAGGAGGAGTTGCTATTGTAATAAATAAAAAATTCCCCTATAACCTTTTTTAAAATCATCAAAATTGACAATAACTGCTTTGATTGCATTTATCAAATTTAAAAATTATACTTTTAACCTAATTAATCTTTATCTTCCTAGGAAACCTGAAATCATAGACAAAATTATACAGAATATAAACATAGCATTGTGGACTAATCCCCTTCCCACTTTAATTATTGGGGATTGTAACTTAACATATGATAATCTTCAATATAGATATGTATGATTGATAAATCAGAAATTGATGAGCTGTCAATCACTGTTTCCAGATGGGGCCTTCTTCTTCTATAATAAGAATGCAAAAACCCTGATTGATTTGCTGTTTGTCTCCCCAGAAATTTTTAAATCCCTGAAGGTGCAACTGCGACAAATTACTTTTTCAGACCACTTTTTAATTGAATGTGATTTTCAGTTCAATAACTCTAATGACTCTGCACAGGAGCTCCCAGAACTATAAGAATGTTAACCCGAACAAATATCAGCATCCAACTAGTATCTGAGACATATATATTGTTCAAAGAAGTTGATTTGAATAATCTTTCATCCATATCATGCATGGATGCAATTTACTGAAATTCTTGGTAAATTGATTACTAAAGGTATCTCAAAAGCCCAGGGCCTTATTCAGTTATTATCCAAATTAGATAAGATTGTGACAAAACTAATGAACTTGCCCAGTGAGGCACAGAATGTCGAATCTATCATGGACTTGAAGCTGAAATACAAAAGTAAGCAGGAGGAAGTTGCTGAATATCTTTCTATAAAGAAATCATGGCAATTTATATATCATCAGCACAGCTGAACCAGGGGCTATATTAGGTGGGCCCTTGGAGCTGGCAGATAGGCCAAGACACCCATAGTGATTGAGATAGATGGAAACCTATATGCAGGGTCTTCCATATTGGTCAGGATATGTGACCATTATGTTGAAAAGTTTAAGCTAGGTGGAATCATGATTGAAAGAAGAGAATTTTAATTTAATTAAAAATCCAAGCCACAAAATCACAGAAAAGAGAATAATTGATAAATTAAAGATGGTGCTAGACAAAACACATTCTGGCTTGCATGGAATCCCAAAATTCCTCCTGCTTCATTTAAGTGCTTTCGCAGCATGATTCATTAAAAGGATGAATCTTTTGGCTGATGGCTGCCAGAAACTTCCAGGGATCAACCCAATTGCCATGGTTCCTCTGGTTAAGAAACTAGAAGGCCCTCGGAACCTGTGGAATCTCAGGCCAATATCAGTGATCTAGACAATTGAGGCTCTAATTAAATATGACATACAAGATATTATAATTGATCAGCTGTCTAATTGCCAGTTTGCCAAAAAGGGGAGCTTGACAGCTGATGCTGTGAGCAGATTTTGTCTATTGATAGATCACATTCACATGAAAATCTCACAGCCAATTGCAGTTCAGCTCAATTTTGCTGCTGCTTTGATTGCATTCGAGTTGACACACTTCTAAGATCCTGGAGGGACTCAAAGTACCAGCTGCCTACCTCCAGATGATAGAGAACCTCCTGTATAATAGGGAGGTGTTTTTGTCTCTGGATGGAGGGTGTCCTCAGGATTTAAGCCTGCTGTTTCTATTCCTCAGGGCTCTCCTCTGAGTGTGCTCCTTTTCACTGTCCATGTGAACCCCCTCCTGCTAAGCATCAAGACATCTCTTAAAGTGATATCCATACCTTTGCTAAGAGAAAGGGTCCATCATGTCTCCTATATGGATGATGTGGTTTTTCTTTGCTTTATGGGAGGAGCTTGCTGGGCTAGAGGAGCTCTTGGACCAATTAGAATGTGAATTTGGTCTAAGAGTCAACAAGAATAAATTGGCAATCTGGTCGATTATGACTGGCAAACAAATTCCCAGAATATTTAAGGCTCCACCTCAGAAGTTCCTGGGTTTTCATCTAGTGTCCCCCATCTAAAATGAAGAAGGAAATTGAAAATTATTTAATGGGTAAGATAACAAAATTTATTGCATTGTTGGAGATTTATTTGTCTTTGTTTGGGAAATTCATGCTGATGGATGATGTCATGCCCCCCAAGATTACATACTTCCTTGTGGGTTTCTCCCAATGAAAGCCTTTATAAGGAAATGTTGAAACCCAATGTAGAAAGCTGTGTTGGGGGGAAGTTCCTATCATCAGCCTGCATCCCCTACAGAAACCTAAACAGATGAATGGCATAGTACTACACTCAGTCAAAATCTTATTAATAAAGTGTTTTCATAATGTACTTACCAGATTATTTATGAAAAACCCAGATATGGAATGGCCAATATTCCCAGAAGAAATAACTCCCAAAAGTAGAAGGCTTTGGATTCAAAAGCAAATCTCTATCTTACCAGATTATTTATGAAAAACCCAGATATGGAAGGGCCAATATTCCCAGAAGAAATAACTCCCAAAACTGGAAGGCTTTGGATTCAAAAGCAAATCTCTATAATATTTAACCATCTAAAAATGAAGAAGACAGGGACAATATTTAATAACAAACTAAACTACTGGAACACATATGGTCTTATGAATCCAGAAGAAACTAAAATTGACAATATTCTTTTGATTGGAATATCAAGGTTCTCCAGGTTGACCAAACATCTAAAATTAGAACTGAGGTTTGTTGAATTTTTAATCAAGGTTAACCTTGGGGCTTTGCCTACCGCTGACTTCCTACATAGTAAAAGGAAATTATAATCTAGACCCTATATGTGCACTATGTAGGTGTAGTGATGAGACAATGGCACATATATTGGAGGAGTGTCAAATTTGGAATAGCATAAGAAACACTTTTAAATCTCTCATTAAAAACAAAGAATCAGCTTGTGTAAATTTGACTAAGGCCTTCAAGAGTGGACATTTTGGGGTCATAAGATTGGCAACATTTATAAATTTTTCCATTTGGTCATTGAGAAATAAGACTATCTTTGAAAGTGGAGAAGAATATGACATGATGAAAATGTCTTTACACTTACTAAAAGAAATTAAAGAATTAGACCAAAAATTTTCTCAGAATTGGATGTTCAATCAGACCTGGCCTCTAATAAACCTAAAACAAAGTGTAGTACAGATGATGAAAAGAATATAAAGTTGTAAATCCACAGATATTGAAAAATTTAAAGAACTATTTACTTAAAACATTCTAGATAAACTTTATATGGAAGAGATCCAAGAACTAGAAAATGCCATTATAAAGTTACTCACCTAATTGATGAATAATAGGAAAGGGCTTTCATTTGATTAACAGATCAGTTTTAATCAATGACCCAATAAATATATTAAGACTGCTTCAACAATGCTTAATGGTAACTGATTTGTTTACTGTAAAAAATATATCATATATTTCATGTAATTTTCAGTCTTACATATTCTATGATAACCTGCTTTTAAGTAATTTTTATCAATGCAATTTCTATATTGGATTGGCTAACCTCATGATCTATAAGTAAATCGTATGGTTTTCATATATGAATGATTAATCTCTCGATATTTAAAATGTTAAATCAATACACACATAAACATTGGAAATGCTCTTCACTTGATAAGATAAAACTCTATGGACTAAATGTCCAAATATGGTTTTTAATCCTTGTCCACATGTTCATAAATTAAACAAACTTATATGTGTTTGAATTGACTAACACTATCATATATGTGATATACATGATCAGATTAATGTAAATGGGCCACTGCTATCATTTCTGGAATGGGAAGTTATATGTCTTCAATTTCTGGTGATAACTAATGTCTTAATGTAATTGATATGAAATTAATTTTTTGTTTATATATACAAGCATGTCCTCTGATTCTGTCAACTGGTCTCCTTTGAGATTGATGTGTAAATGTCCTTCTATTTTTAAATGATTCTTATGGTTTGTGAATAAAATTTCCTTTTGAAAGAGAAAACATTTACCATTTATATTGTTTTTTGTTTATATATACAAGTGTGTCCTCTGATTCTGTCAACTGGTCTCCTTTGAGATTGATGTGTAAATGTCCTTCTATTTTTAAATGATTCTTATGGTTTGTGAATAAAATTTCCTTTTGAAAGAGAAAACATTTACCATTTATATTTTCATTGATTGCTATCTATTGATATCTGTTGATGATTTTTCTAATATGAAAATGTAACAGATATTTACACAAATTAAAATATTTGAACAATTACATCTATGAGGGGATGGGAGACTAGAAACTAGATCTAAATAACAACCCTAAAGTCAGCACTTATCAAACATGTTTCTATCAGTTTGAAAGCATGAATTTATCAGATGCATAATGTCTTCAAACCCAGCTTTAAAAACTAGTGAGCTATATGTTGTCTGAAATAAGTTCAGTTTCACCACATAGTAAAAGCCTCTGCAATACATAGCATTGCAAAAATGTTCAAAGGTACATTTATGATAATCAAAACAAGTTATACATTTCATAACCTGCCTTAAGCTTGCATTTTATGATCACTAGATGGAGCTTTACCAAATAGCTCCTAACAAGCTTTGTTTACATAAATTCCGAGAGAGATAGAATTCAAAATCTCTATCATTGTCACCCATCTCCAAACCTACAGGTTTTGAGATAATTAACTCATGTCACTGAAGTGTTGGGATACTAAAAACTAGATCTAAATACCAAATCTAAAGTCTGCACTTATCAAACATGTTTCTATCAGTTTGAAAGCATGAATTTATCAGACTCATGATGTCTTCTAACCCTGCTTAACAAACTAGATTGTGATATGGGCCTGAAATCAGTTTCACCATATAATAAAAGCCTCTGCAATATATATATATATATATATATATATATATATATGCAGAGGCTTTTATTATATATATATATATATATATATATCATTGCAAAGTCCTTCAAACTGATAGAAACATGTTTGATAAGTGGTGACTTTAGAGTTGGTATTTAGATCTAGGTTCTAGTCTCCCAACCCTTCACTGATGTGAGCCAATTAGCTCAAAACCAACTGATCTGGAGGTGGGGTGACAATGAGAGAGCTTTTGAATTCTATCTCTCTTGGCATTTATGTAAACAAAGCTTGTTAGGAGCAATTGGTAAAGTTCCATCTAGTGATCATAAAATGCAAGCTTAAAGCAGGTTATGAAACATAACTTGTTTTATTATCATATATATATTATAACGGTCGGTGATGATGATGAAGTATCCAGTCTTACTGCATCTACCGCAGAGCACCACTAGGCTACTTTGAACCTAGAAAATTTATAAAGTTGACAGATATGCGCTGTTAAAACTGCGACCGCCAACCCTCGTCACTAGCTCAAGTAGATGCAGAAACTTAATATATTTATTAAAATATGCTTTTACTAATAAAGAATAATAAAATCAATCATTGTCAATATTAATAACACAAAAAAAATTTTATTTATGTATATAATCAATAATGCACAAACTTAAAAAAATAATTTTTATAATAAAAGAATAAAGTTGTTTTAGCCTGTTTCATTAGTTATTATTTTATTTGTTTTTAACATTTTTAATCCTAGAAATGTTGAATATAGATGAGCTACCCAGACCATGCACCTAAAAGACTTTCAAACATTTGATTCCGGGCTAAAAATCCGCAGCCACGCCAATGCTCACTTCCAGATAAATATCAGCAACCAATGCAATATGAACAGGTTAGCATCAAATCACGCTGCCAGGAATGTGCATCTGAACATCATGATATTATTGGAGAAATCATGAGCTTCAACCAGTATAGGAAAGTGCTTCTATCTGGCGAAGGAATCATGTACGTAATATAAAGAGAACACCTTACGTATGGATGGAAGAGCGGTCTTATCTTGCCGACTTACCTTCTCAATCCATAGAGCTGGAATGGGTCAATGGCACAGGAAATATGTCTGCGTCCATTTTCAACGATATGACTACCTCTTTGGGGTCATGCACTCAGTTGGACTTGTTGTCCTAGGTGCTAACATACTTCACATTACATTGATACAAACATCCATATATCTCTCCACCAGCATTGACACAACTACGAAACAAATAGTCTGAAATCAAAACCCTCTTTAAAAGTAACATATTTAGATTATTCTAGCAGCCATCTATACTCAACTAACATTTAAATCATTTTATTAATGTAATTCAAAACAAAAAAATATTTAGTTTATAGTTTTATAATCATTTTAAAATGAGCATTATATTTAACTTATTATTTTTTTTTCACAAATACTATTTTAACCTATTTTTAAAATTTAATAATGCACAAATAATGATATACGTTTCTATTTTTAAATTTAAGTTTGCAATCGCAAACCCCTATCCTATTACAAACAGATATTAATTAAGCATGAATAAAAATATATGAAAAATACAATACATTTTTTTTTAAGAGATTACATTTAAGACTTTAAATAAGAGTTTATAGAAATAAAGTTCAGGTTTGCTTGAGAGAGAAAGTCTATTATTCATTTAAAGACAGATAAAGTTCTAAGATTTTAAATTTAACAGTTTATATTTCATTTTATCTTTTATAAATTATACTTTCCTTTATATAGTCAAAATAAAAGTCATAGATCAATTCATAGATCACATGACCCTATCTCTTAAGCTTGTAAGTTATAGTCTCTGCCAAAAAGTCTTATGCAATTTTATATTGCTATGACTACTACTATGTGGCATGGCTGAAGATCTATCAGCCCCATATAGCTATTTGAGTTGGATAGCTGGGTTTGAAGACATGTACATGTCTGAAAATTTCAGATTTTCCTCTCAATAGATAACTTTTAGCTAAGTGCTTAGCTTTGGGTTGGTATTTTTAGATCTAGTGTCTGAACCTACCCTGACACCTCTCTGAGGAGTGCCAAAGCACGAAACCATGGTCAGGGTTTGGGGAGGGGTTTCTGACAGAGATATTTTAAGTGCTGGCTCTGGCTAAGCATTTATCATAAAGCTTGTAGAGGAATTGGCAATCCTCACTATTTATAACTTTCCTTTATCCATGCTCGTTTCTTTGCGATGAAGATCTATGAAGACTTATGATGATGTATGAAGCATTTATGCTGGTTTCTGAAGACGGGATCCGTGATTCGATCCTGGGATCCTTGGAGATGAAAGCTGCCTCGGCTGGCCGTACCAAAGGAAGCATGATGAAGCTGATTACATCTTGGGTGATGGCGATAATAGCTTTTTAAATTTTTATTTCTACTTTCAGAAAATACAATTGGATTAAAATTTTAATTTTCTAATTCTCCAACTCCCCAACTAATTAATTATATTTTGGATTTTCCTTTTTATAGTTGTCGGGCACCATATCTCTGGAATGCACGGATTCATCAAAAATATTTCATTATTTATATTTTATTGGTTAATTCAGTTTGTGGCCAAGTAGATTTTGGGTTTATGGCTAAGTAAATTTTTCCACTGAAGTCTGTGTCTCTATCTCTGGGCCGGAACTAATATATTTCATAATCATTTCTTTAATTGTGATTTTGCCTTAAAGATCCGTTTGTAATTTTTATATTTGAAAATTAAAAAAATCTTCGATATTATTAAAAAAAAAGGTTTTTATTATATATTTTATTTAAAGATTAGAATCTTTGCTTCGATTCTATAACTTATTTATTTTTTTAAAGCTTATTTTAATATTTAAATCAATCTAACATATTAATAAATTAACAATTCGTTATTTGTGCATTTTGACAGTTTGTTTTTAATTATGTTTTAAAAAAAATAAATTACTATTAAAATTTGAATGTAACGCATATATATATATATATATATATATATATATATATATATATTATATATATAATTAATACTATACATAAGATAGAAAAGATGTTTTATATACTAATATACATGACCACAATGACTTTCAATTTATTATGAAGATACAACCAAATTTATATACAATATGTTGCCTGATCCACTTTGTACTGCATGAACAAAAAAGATGGATATAAATTTGATCTAGTTAATGTTAGTACTAAACAAGAAATGATAAAATGCAAAAGACCAAAGCCATAAACCATAATTTGAAAAACTTTTTAACCAATGAATCAATAGCAGTCAATTAAGTTTTATTGTAATATAAGTAAAATGTAACACCAGGGCAGTTGATAAAGTACACAGACTTGCTTAAAAACATCATGAAATTCTAAATTATACATTTTTTTTATTTATTTAGTGGTATATAAATATTATATATACAATCTATTCTCTTTTGGTTTAAAAAAATCACCGTTAGTCAATGTAGACAGTGACCAAAGAAAACTCTAAAATGTGTTTACAGTTTATTGTTTTCATTGATTACTGTCTATATCATCTGACTGATTTTTCTAAACCAAAATAGAACAGACATTTCTACATTCTTAAAAATATTTCAACAAAAATATGTTGAAACTTATTAATTTTACTAACAGCCTCTCATAAGTGAGTATGACATTTCCAAGAAAAAAATATAAAACCATTCTAGGTACATTTTGTATGATAACTATACACACCAATCTATTTATAACAAATACATTATCATATACAATATTTCTAGTCCATCGTTTTGTTTATTTGATGTGCATTTTAACTTCTGCAAAATCTTCTCTTTCTAGAATACATTAACACAATATCTAATTGTATCTCTTAGGATTATTTTATTCTTTATCATATCTTCCCAATAAAAGCAATCAATATTGCAACTCATTATAATGTCTTCATTATAATGTTTAAAACAAGTTGTATCTATTCCTCTAATGAAAACCATGTTAAAGTTTAACATATATGACAGTTTAAAGATGTTTTGTATTGATCATTTATTTTACATATTCAATTGAAAGTAAGTGTGATTTTAAATGAATTTATTCAGTAGTATCATATTCAGAAAGTTGAAAACCATATTGATTGTTTATTATACTTTTAAACATTTGGAAAGCACCTTTGTGTTCAAGTCTCACTGCCATGCCATTTAATAAATTAGGCAAAATAACTCTACATAGTAAATTTTGTTCCAATAGTTATTTCTCTGTCATGAAATACTTTATTGCTTAACTTGTTTAAAGCAGAAAAAATATTCATTTGCAAAAATAACAAAGATATTTAAATTGTTTTATATTCAAAAGTTGGTAATCATCCAAACTAAAAGTTGATGAGAATGCTTCTTCTTTCATTATCTCATAAAAAATTTTTTTTGAACATTAATTATTAATAAAAAGTATATATATATATAATATCCAAAACGGTAAATTCATATTGTAGATTGTATTGAAATAACAAAATTATCACAATCATTAACACACTGTTAATGGAGGAAATATAAAAATGAAGTTTCTGCTTTTACTCAATTCAAATAGAAAATTCAAATATGAAATTGACATTGCAACTTGATTTCATTTAATTAAGCCATCTGTAAATGGTTTGAAAAAACATTATCACAAAAAATAAAGTAAATCAATACTGGAACAAATATATATCCTTAGCAAGCACTCACTTTTACTTGAAATACCCCAAATGTTCTGTCTATAGTAATAATACTCTCTCATTTTATAATATAGGAGCTGTATAATACAATAAACCTCTTGGATAACTATCTAATTTCAAACAATGCCACAGATGTGTTCAATTAATTTATACAAACACCTTTATCAATTCAAGAAAAGCAATATATAAATCACTTCCTTGTTTCCAGCACTATGATTTTTGGATTTTTAAAACAATATTTTGTCTACAGTACTTATTCAAAAAAAATCATTGAAAGTAATTGCTATAGTGGATAACAATTATATTGCAATTACTACCATTTTTCCTATTTTATTTGTTTTCAAAAATTAGATGAATAAGAACAACATTAAGATTGTAGTAACATATCTGCAATACATTTTAAAACTTCTCCATGTATTTGATCAAGAATATTGCAGTTTTCATTTTTAACAATACAAATAATTGTTTTGCTTCACATACCCAGATGTTTTTGTTCAAATTTAAATGAATACATAAAATTAAAACAACATTGTCATCATAGAAAAAGTTATTTTACTACATTTAATGAGATTGTGATACCATTTTTCACATCTATATGTTGCTTTCAGTACATGAAAGACATATGTAGACTGATCACAATCAGTGAATATATGTATGTCCTGTGCAATTTTAATTTCCAATCTTATTTAAATATTATTATCACTTATTAAACTTCTCTCTTTAAATGTTTATATTTATTATAAAATTTCATATTATTCTATCAAATATAAAATATCACATGTTTTTATTTCATCAAATCATGAATAAAATCATATTTAGAAAAATAGTTATGATTCTTTTTTTTCTGTATACTCAAGAAAAGTTTTATTCACACTTGAAACACATTTTTTAAAAGGCATTTCCACTTCAGTAATGTGACAACATTGAAAGTTCAAATGAGCAAATTCAATGTTTAGTAGCCATTGAAATTTAGTATGTATAACAGAACACTTCTACAATATAAACATCAAATTCTTGTGACTATGATTGGAATAAAATACACTATGTAAACTAAACTTACTATTGTTTTAATATTGCAGCATAATAAACTATGATTCATCAAACAATCTTTCCTTGCAGGTTCTCATTTAAAATAAACTTCTCATTTATACTGTTTTCTAACTATAAAAATGCCATTATTTTTGTTTAAACAAGTCTATTTTTAACAACATGTGTATTAATGTAAACCAAAAAGCATCACATGATAAACACCTCCTATGTTTATACAAGATGTTATTAGCAATAGCAAATTTTCAGACAGTAATGCACCCAGTGCAAGCTTTAATAATCAATGAATGCAAGTAGGTTTATGGTTAATATCTCCATCTACTGCTTACTCATCCAATATCCCCAGACTAGTTTCCAATTTGTGATTTTTATCAATGAGAAGCTTTGGATTTGACAGGTCCATATCTATATCTAAGGATCTAATGTGACTCTACAGCAGCCACCTTATACCTTTTTTGGTGATACTACTCTGTGGAGAGTTTTCTATTGCTAATAACAGTTTGTGTAAATGTAGGAATGGTGATCATGTGATACTTTATTGATTATATACTATTCTAGTCTCTGGAATAATAGTGACTGTAGTTTTTGATAAAACAAGGATACCAAAATGTATAGTTGCTGAACTGGATTCGGATTATATGACTGTGAGCTTAGATTGAAAACATTAATGTGTTTCCACAGAGCTCCTAGTTTTATAATGAACTAAATAGGTAAAAGATGACTTCTGAAGGGTTGCATTAAATCTTTAGATTTAGGTGCAAGGCTATCAGATCCAAAGCTCCTCACTGCTGAAAGTCACAAGATAGAAATTAGTCTGGGGATATCAGATGAGTAGGCACTAGATGGAGATTTTATGCACAAACTTTCATGCATCCATTGATTACAAATGTTGCACTGAGCAGCACTATACTACTGTTTGGAGAGTTGGCTATTACATTAAGGTCACCAAAGAAATAAAAGTGGTCTTTTGTAATACTGTTATCCAACCGAGTATAAAAACTTTTTTTCTATGAATTTTCTGAATCTAATATTGGAGCTGAAATATTGATAAAATGTGCACTCATTCCATGATGCAAGCCAAATTTTAACACTGTTAGATTCTGATTAATACAGTGAATAATTTCAAGAATGGATGTTAATAAATTAAAGTTTACAATAAATCCTATAGCAGTCATTGTTTGTTTTTTTAAAAAAACTTGTAGACATCAATCCATTATATTAATATTTTTTTCATTGGAAGATAAATTTTATTATGAACAGCTATATTAATCTTAAATCTTAATGAGACCTTTTATTCAGGCTCAAATAATTTGTATTATAAAATCTATCACTTTCTATGTATCTTTATTTAGAAAAATATAGATTAATAATGTTCTAATTTTAACATTACCATTGCATGTTGTTTTACAACTACTATTAGCAATATATTGCTTCTATTGCTTTAATGCAGAATCTACTAAGCATAATAATTTAGCCAGACTTCATGATATAAGTCATTGGCATTTTTTTTCATGTTAGACAAGAAATCCTTAAATAAGGTTGTATAAATATGCAATCTTTCCCACCTGAAAGTCCTGTCTTAAGTCTAATTACAAACTGACTTATACGTGAAGGTATTGTCTCAAGTTAATATTACAATAAAGGTATGCTACTCTACAAAGCTTATCCCTGACATTTTTTTTTAATTTTTGAAAAGCTTTAATTAAAAAGATAAAAAAAGGAAATTGTTCAGAAATATTGTGCTTATAGCTAACAAAGGAAAATGTGGTGAACAATACACTCCTAATGACACATTGGAGAAGAAATATAACCAATGGTCTAAAAGTCTCATGATTACTGATCTCTACATTAAGTTAAGTTACTGAAGAAAAAAAAGAAAGATAGAAATTATTATTTTTATTAAAACAGCATATAGGAGTTGCTAAACTAACATCCTATCCTACAAAGTAGCAGCGAATTATCACATTATTTATAATTCGTACTTAATTCTTTTATCTAAAGGACATATCACCATACTCAAATTGTGAAATGTTTACATATATGTGTATGTGTTAAATAACATAATGAAAACATATATAATAACATAGCGCAAACAAAGGAATAAAATATAAATTAATATAATAAATGAAGTTTACCAAGTATTTCTCATTCTTCAAATTACTAGAATCTATAAATAAAATGTGCCACCCAATAACATTTTTTTAAAAGTCTTATCTTTTTATTAATTTTGTAAAACTTTATATAACTCTTCACAATTTAAAATAAAAGTAAATATTTGTAATTATCATATAAATATTATTTATTTGTAGGTATATAATATTTCAATCTCAGAACTATACACAATAATGTTTTAAATTGATCAAAAATAAAACTGTACAAATGAAAATTATAGTGCTATTTAGTACATACTTAGAATATAATAATAAATATAAGTAAAAAAAAAAACAGCCTTTAAGTAACCCACTTCAGTCACAAAGCCATCTCCAGCAGTCATTTAAAATGTAACAGTAAAAGAAAAGGCATTATACATCAGATTATCCACGTGTTACATGATAATTTTTTTTTTATATTTTATACAATGGTCAAACATATTAATACATAATACAATGGTCAAACATATTAATACATAAATTTGTCTATCATGTTGTTTTCAAATAATAATTAATAATGATTCAAACACAATTGAAATTAAACTACTCTATAAAAAAATAATAAAAAAAAACAACAACAAATCTTTTCCATTTAACCAGATTCAAAATATACTTTAAAAAATATTTTAAAAAGGTTATAATATAGGATGGAAACCAGTTAAATAAAACAAATATTTATTTTTATATAGTTGTTTAATTTCATTTGTGTTTGAATCATTATTAATTTGTGAATATTATATTAAGAAATTACATATTTATTAAGAAATTACATTATTATTATTATTATTATTATTATTATTATTATTATTATTATTATTATTATTATTATTATTATTATTATTATTATTATTATTATTATTATTATTATTATTATTATTATTATTATTATTATTATTATTATTATTATTATTATTATTATTATTATTAAGTATTTATTCCAATCTCTATGGTATGGTACAGTGATACGGTATTAGAGCATTAAATCATTGGATCGATTTCAGTTCTAGAACTTGCAGCACTGAAATTTCTAATGAACAACCAAGCAATAAAGACACTTGATTATTTATTTATTCCTTTACAAATAAATGTGTAGAGACAGATATTTTCTTATTTTTAACTATTAATTTACATTAATATTTTCAAACATTTTTTACTTATAATAAAGTGTTACTATATATATATATATATATATATATATATATATATATATATAGTAAAAAATATTATAAGTCCATATACATATATATATATATATATATATATATATATATATATATATATATGGAAAAGATTGTATTGATAAAGTCAAATGTAATATTATATATAAAGTGGTATGCCATTGCGGACATAGTTACATATGGAAGACTAAGTATGCATTAAAAAGAGAGTTAGGGAATATGAAATATATAATAAGTTACAATGTTTTGCAGATAGATAGAAATCTGTTTTGCAGAACAGGCAGTGATTTATTGTGGAGAATTCTTCTTTGATAGTCTTTTTGTTTTGCACTTGGAAAATTATTTTTTAAAAAAGAAAAATTAAGGAGTCATATTTTATAAATAGTACAGATGTGTTAAATAAACAGTGTTATATGACTTTAATGAAATTTAAATATTAACATTGTATTGCTACTGAAGATGGTGGAAAAAAAACTGTGTGCTGGCTATAGCAAAGAAATTATTTTTTTATTTTATATAGGCATCTTAAATTTTGTAGAGTTACTCTAATGTATTTTGTTTATTATATTTATATCACTGGATATTACATATTTAATCTAGAATATATATTATGCTATATAGTAATATGGATGTTCAATGGTTATTGACTGAATGGCAAAGGAATTATAAACAATATCTATCTATCTATCTATCTATCTATCTATCTATCTATCTATCTATCTATCTATCTATCTATCTATCTATCTATCTATCTATCTATCTATCTATCTATCTATCTATCTATCTATCTATCTATCTATCTATCTATCTATCTATCTATCTATCTATCTATCTATCTATCTATCTATCTATCTATCTATCTATCTATCTATCTATCTATCTATCTATCTATCTATCTATCTATCTATCTATCTATCTATCTATCTATCTATCTATCTATCTATCTATCTATCCATCCATCCATCCATCCATCCACCCACCCACCCACCCACCCACCCCCCCCCCCCCCCCCCCCCCCCCCCCCCCCCCCCACCTACCTATCTACCTATCTATCTATCTATCTATCTATCTATCTATCTATCTATCTATCTATCTATCTATCTATCTATCTATCTATCTATCTATCTATCTATCTATCTATCTATCTATCTATCTATCTATCTATCTATCTATCATGCTATAATCTTTTGATTATTTATGAAATATTTATTATTACTCTTTTTTATTTTATTTTTTTGATAAATATATTTTGTAATTTAAACAAATATATAACTTTTTCTTTATCAATTTTAAAGAAGAGAATACTTTTTAGAAATATCTCAACATTTTTTAATTGCTGGTTTTTGTGATTGTTTACAAATTCAATTATATTTATTGCAATACTATAATCTGTTTTATATTTGTGTTTAATTTTTTAATCAACAAAGTGTTATTACAATCTTCATTGTAATTTATTTTTCTGTTTTTCTAATATAGTTATTTATTAATTTCTTGTTGTAGCCCTCCTCATATTTTTTTTTCATATTTATTTATTATGATTTAACCATTATCATTTAAATTTAATATTAAGTCATAACATTATAAAACTAGCAAAAAATAAATATTAAAATGTTCTCACTACCATGGTTTCAACTATTAACTAACAGACCTCAAGTGAACGTCAACAAATTATAAACAACATATATACAAAAAACTAAATAACCTTCATCTAATTCACTTTAAAAACGAACTATATTTAGCATCAAAGAATATCTTCATACGATTGATGGCCTTAGATTCAAGTCTTATCATTATTGTTTTTTTGACTCTTCTTTTTAATTCTTTTTTTTTTTTTTATAAAAAGATAACCTTTATTGTCAAATAATATTCTATGAACTGTAGTCAGATCATGAATATCCAAAGCTGAGCTATGATACCCATTTTTAAGTCTACTCTTATGAACTTTAACTCTCTCATTAAGACTTAATTCACTTTGACCTATATAAAGGTTATGACAATGTTAAGAAATTTTATAAACTATGCCAAGAAGAGATTTCCTGTCAGTTGATAATTTTGTAATATTTAATAATTAATTTAAGTCAAGACCTTTCTTTCAGACTACTTTTATACCACTCATTAAATGATTATTCTTATAAACCAATGTATAAATTGTTGATTTGAATGTCAAAGAAATAAATTCTTTATTTTCACTGACAGTTAAATGTTTAATGTTATCAGGCTTATATTTATTTTAATTAAATATAATATTTTAATACATTTATGATTATAATCTAAATGAATTAAACAAATTGATTCCATTTAATACAAGCATTATATTCAAAATTCCTATAAAAAATTCAATAAAAAATTTTACTTATGAGTAAAATGTTGATAAACTGTTTATCCATATCATATTTTTAAATTTTATTTGTTTAGTCAAATGACTGTAAAATAAAATATTGTCAATTTTTTAATACTTACATCTAGAAATTTTCATTTAACAAACTCAAGTGTAGTTCCTCAATTGTAAAATTAATATTAAAATGAAAAACTTACAATCTATCAAAAAATCCTTCAATTTATGTTTGTGGATACTAAACAACTCATTCATCAACATAACTAAGAAATAATTTAAAAAAAAAAACAGAAAAATGATTAATAACAGTACTCTTCAAACATTCAAATAAGTTTGAAGTAAATAACTAATGACAATTATATTATAATATTTATCAAAATGACTTTAATCTCCATTGAGACTTTCTCAAGTTATTTAATTGTACAAATCATATGACCAACTAATTATATCTACTCCATCTACTGAACATTATTTACATTAAAATATAATTTAAACATATTACATAAATTATAATCAAATAAATATATTCAGCAAACATCAACATCTTACATATGCATATATAATTTACAATATATAATTAAATAACTTAAAAATATAAAAAAATAATAAATATTTTATCTTTATAAATATTATTTACATATTTATATTAATTTCCTATATCTTTCAACTATTTAATAAAGCTAACTTTTCTCCAAATTTTACTGGACCATTAACCATATTTATACATTTATCCAAATTTTCCAGAATATATAATGTTTCATAATATATTCTCTTATGATAATTTTTTTACATACTTTATAGTCTTTATATTTTATTTACATCTTATTTTATGCCCTATATCTAAATAATGCAAATATGGTGATGATCTCCTAATTTTCAATTAATGGCACTATCATGTTATTTACTTTTTTAAGTGTTATTCTTCCTGTATGTCCTATATATATTTTGTTGAATTTTTTACAATAAATTTTATAAACCAGCCCTACCTTAATATTAACATCATTTAACTTTTTACATTACATAATCACTTACCCAAATGCTTATTATTTCTCCAAGCTATTTTTACATTTGGTAATCTTTCTTTCATTAATTTTTATATATTTTTCTGAATATGGGATAGATATCCATTTACTATATTTATACATATTCCTATTGCTATCATTTTTCTTATCTATTTTATTATCAAAAATTCTTCTAAATGCTTTTCTTTTATACCCTATAGTTACATAAACATTTCCCCCTTCTAACTTTTGTGCATATGCCTCTTTTTATATTACATTATTCTATCATTCTTTAATTTAAAAATTCCTATTTTTGGCACATGACTGCTACAATTTTGGATCAATCAATCCTCTAATCTTAAAATAATGTTCAACAGTTATTTTATTCTTCATTACTCTTTTTAAAATATATCTAA
The DNA here is from genome assembly GCA_028023455.1 of Epiperipatus broadwayi. Classification (NCBI taxonomy): domain Eukaryota; kingdom Metazoa; phylum Onychophora; class Udeonychophora; order Euonychophora; family Peripatidae; genus Epiperipatus; species Epiperipatus broadwayi. The sequence continues at coordinate 553,477 of JAQFVV010006371.1, read as the reverse complement.
ATATTATAATCCATTTTACACTTTTTCCATTGTAAACCTAATATTATATTTATTCTTAAATAATTCATTAAAAGTCTTATTAATATGTGTACTGTTTCCTATAATAATAATAATATCAACATATCTGTAATATTATATAATCTCTTTATTATTTATAATTATATCTACTATACTTTTCTCAATATTACTTACTACTACTGAAGATACAATTCCACTAATTGAGCATGTTCATACTCCAAAATTATTTTTTATATTTAAAATGGAATGCCTCCTCTATTAGCAATAATGCTTCGTTATTATTTAGATAAAGGGCATAAAATAAAATGTGAAAAAATTATAATTGCTAAAAAGTATGTAAAAGATTACTCAAATAGAATATATTATGAAATGTTATATTTTGAGAAAAAATAGATAAATGTGTAAATATGATTAAAGGTTCAAAAAAATTGAGAGGAAATTAAGCTTTATTAAATATTTGAAGGATATAGAAAATTAATGTAAATATGTAAATTATATTTATAAAGATAGAATATATATTGTTTTTATATTTTTTTAAGTTATTTAATTATATATTATAAATTACACATATATGTAAGATGTTAAAGTTTGTTAAATTTATTTATTTATTTCATTATAATGTATGAATATATGATTTAAAATACAATTTAATGTAAATAATGTGCAGGAGATGGAGTGATTTTTATAATTAAAGATCTTGAGAAGGTCTTAATGAAGATGAACTTTGGTTTGACAAATACTAAAATATAATTATCATTAGTTGTTTATATCAATTTTATTTAAATTGATTAATTCATTTAAAATAATACTGACAAACTAAATATTTATACCATTTATACCAATTGAAAATTAACAGTTTTCAAATCTTAACATCCCATATCATTTTACAGAATACAAAGTCTTTGTGCATACTGGTGACTTTGCAGAATATTCATACACTATTGATAATTGAATATGAGCAAACAGGCAAATAACATCTGAAGTAAATAGCTATTAATCATGGACACAACAAATATAACCAGTCTGAGCGATTAATGTAGTATTCATTTAACAATATGAAGATAAGCAATTTAAATAATACAGTGAAATGAATAGTAATAAACATTGCATATATTATCAAAGATAAATTGAATAATAATACTTATTGTACGTAGTTTAAATAACATGTAGATAAAGGATAATGTTACTTTCTTTTTAAAATATAATTTATAGCTTCATAATGAATATTAACAATAAGCAGATATATTTTTGTTAGAATAATGCAAAGTTATATATAAATGTTGAGGTGTTATAAATAAATTTTTAATATGAGCATAAAAATATTTTTATAAACATTTTACGTTATAAAATAAGGCCAATATTCTTGCAAGCAAACAACAAGTAAAATTTCATATTTTTTTGGTAATAAAACATTACCTAAAATAATAAAACATACTTATTAGATGTAAGTCTTTTGTAACAATATGTAGATTAAAATGAGCATTGAGTCCAGTTGATATATTTTATTTTTATAAGCTGATAAAGTAGTTCATTAGCAAAACGAAGTCTATTTCATCATAATAATTTTATTCCTTGTACTTAAATAAAGCAAATATTTTCGGTGTAGCATTCTGTAATGCAGACTTCATTCACAGTAAAAACGCAAAAACATGACATTCAACTATATATAAAATATTTTCACTGTAGGAAAATATTTATATTTAAATAGTTCACAATACCTAATATATATATATGCGTGTGTTAAATTTCAATCATTAAAGAAATATTACACACATACACACACATGTATATATATATAACATTGAGGACCATTTTCAAAATATGTAAGCATAATAATGGAATAGTTTTAATCAAAACATAACTGGTCATTCTCATCTTTATAATTATTATTGTAGCTGTTTTATTATTTATAATGTACTTCTAGTTCATCCGTCCACTGTCAGAATTCAACAATCACTTGATACCAAGGATATCATCAAATCTGGACATAATATGATAGAACCAATATACAAATAATTTTAAAAAAAGCTGCAGTCATAATGTGCCTTCACACCGGCTGAAAATCTAGTTGGCCAACTAGAGTTGAATAAACCATTCCATGCTACTTATTTTATTTTTGAGGGTAAACACAATACCAAACTCTTGTCATATATAATAAGATAAAATTCCTAAATTTGTATTTTCACATCTCTGTAAGTTTACTACCACATAACTATCTGATTTAGCAAATTATCTATCAGAAAGGCTGTTTTGCATAAAAGATCTCCTTAGTTCCATTCAACAAAAAGCAAGCTTCAATATCCAATCTATCTAATCTGTGACCAATCCCTATGGACTCCCTTGGTATTAAAATCCTAGAAAAGATTCTAAAATATAAAATCAAACCATATCTTATCTCTGTATTATCACCAATGCAATATGTAAAGAAGACTCATCAAAAGGCCAAGCTGCATTCATTTTCAAAACCATTGCAAATTAAGTTAGAGAGCAAAAAATTGCTCCAATAGTTGTTCAAATTGGCATTGAGGCTGCTTTTGACTCAATTCCTATTGAAATTTTAATTCAGACACTTACTGATACCAAATTACCTTGCTCTCTCTTATACCTACTAACCAATCTACTCCTTATTTATGAAATCCATATTAAAATTAATAATAGAACATCACTTTCATTCTCTCCCCACCAATTCATAAATGAAGGATCTCTACTTAGTTCTTTATTCTTTATGTTCTACATTAACCCTTTCAAAAACAAAATACTAAAAAAAAAAAAATTACAAGGAATTCAAATTCCACATACTGGACTATATATACCATGTATTGCATACATGAGTGACCTTTTTTATGTCCAAAAAAACAACTACCTACTCTGGAAAAAATACGTAATGAATACACCTTCAAATATAAACTCAAGATAAAACTTAATAAAACATCAGCTTGGTTTCTTTACACTGGCAAGATACATGTGCAAGTTTATCATGGTAAAACAACTAGGCCTTCTGGAATGAGACAAAACATCCAGAAAAAAGTAAAAGATGATGCTGAGCACACAACCACTTCTCTCACCAAAAGTTACCTCTCATTATATGCAAAAGTATGCCTCTTCAATCAGCTTGTAACTACAAAAATAAGCTATTACTCACCAATCATAAATTTCACTAAATCTTTCACTTCATCCACCTACTCACTCTGTAGCAAGCTATTATGGTGAAGAAAAGTAGTGTCCATCTTTGTAAAATGATTTAGTTTTCCACCAACTAAAAATAGATTAGATATTCACTCCAATCAATTTTTTCATAAAAAATATCAATCTACTGGCTGCACTGATAAGAAGTTTTTCAGCTCTTGAATGCATCCTTTAAATAACACTCACAGACCAACCACCACCTTCACATGGATATTTGTCTTTGTTCATATACTAACTCCAATGCATTTATGATCAGAACTCTTTTTTGGGTGATGGTATATATATATATATATATATATATATATATATATATATATACCATCGATATATATAAATATTATATATGCTATATATATATATATATATATATATATATATTGGAGCATTTATAATATGATGTACCTCAAAATAACTACTGATCATCAGTTATCAATGCTAAATATGAACAGCAGTTATTTGATGCAGCAATTAAACAAATGGTCATTGGAACACATTTTTTTTTACTTTCTTTTAAGACTAAATATTCATGCTCTACCTACCTCCTACTTCCTTAAATACCTCAGGTTTTACATCAACATTGATTCTTTTGTTACTTGTGCCACAGGAAAAAAGAAACACAGCAGCACCTATTCCACACCTGCACAGCTCTGACAAATACCCAAGAAATTATGATTAATACTTATAGACAAAATAACATAACACTTGATAACCTAATAGAGACACTCAGTAAAAGTTCCATACCAGTAGTCCATGCAGAACCTTTTTGTTTATATACTTTGTGGTACACCAGATGTATTTTGTACCTTGGAAGCAAAACCAGAAAGCAAACAGCCACATTCTTTAATATGCTTGAACAACTAAAGGCCAGAGATAGAAAAATTGCACACACACATATATATATATTTGCTGCTACATGGTCATTATTAAAAACCTGAGACAGACCATAAACTCAAACACCAAATGACTTATCTGTACTAAAAACAATTATTTTTTTTTTGTTACATATCTCTTTTTCAACAATATTATAAACACTACATCTGTATATTGAATAGTCCAAATGATAAATTTAATTCAATCAAAAGTATTTTAAACTGATTAACTAAACCTTTGGACAATGAAAATAGAACAATAGGCAAATACACAGTTTACATGTTTATATTTATCATATACCTGTCTAATAATTTATTTGAACTGTACCAATAATATCTATCTGTTTATGTTGGACCTATGTAGTTTTCAACCATGTATTTTTTAACAATGTAACTTTTTATGAACAATAAAATTTGATTTGAAATATACAAAATATTAAATAATAATAATAATAATAATAATAATAATAATAATAATAATAATAATAATAATAATAATAATAATAATAATAATAATAATAATAATAATAATAATAATAATAATAATAATAATAATAATAATAATAATAATAATAATAATAATAATAATAATAATGTTGTTGATGATGATGAGGCTCCTGCTACTACACAGTTTAAAATGTACCTTACAAAGCAAACCTTGCATTTGATTATTTTAAAATAGCCATTCTCATCTAAATATTTTACTTAAGTATTCATATATTAGATTGAATATTAATAAGAACATCGCAAAACATATTTTTCTTAACTTTTTGTATAATTAAAGTATGATATCATGAATGACACTTACAATGCAGTATAATTATTATTTAACATTGCACTGTAGCTTAAAATAAGTTACTAAAATTCGAAAGAATTTTAGGACACTGTTGAACTTAATATTTACATTTCAATGGTAATGACTTTTTTTCATGTGTCAAAGCATTGGCCAGAAAGCAAACCCGCAATTCTGGGACAACTGCTTGTAAGGCAGCTGTGCTGACAATAGTAATGACTTTATCCTTAACTTTTTGTTTTTAACCAAAGATGGTAAGGGTAATTAGAAAATAAAAAGCATTAAAATATGGACACTAGCTTTAGAATTTTAGCAGAGAAAACGGTAAATGTTTTTTAAGTATTTATATAGCTAATTATTTCAAATTTAAATTTATTTTTGTTAATTTTATATAAAATATAATTGTAAGAATGAAATATATGTATGAAACGATTAAAGATAATATAATTTTTAATTTTTTTCTTGTAAAGTCAGATTGTTGTTTTTTTTTTTTTGGTTTAATTTCGTGATAAAAGCACTTTTTTAAAAAAATATATATATATTAATTTACTTATTTGATTATCACTGTTTAAAAATAAATATTAAAAAAGTTTTTATTTCGTACCGGTCAACCACAACCCATCTATTATACACAGAAACCGACTTTGGACCCAGCCCGATTTCAGAACTAAATCTGAAACCAAACTGAATTTAAACCCGAACCCCGCATATAAATGACCTATGTGTAACAGAATCCATGGTACACGGTATTGCTTAAACTAGCTCGGTGGAAAACATAAACAATATAACCCTGACTAATTTATATATAAATGCGTGGTGTACTCTCAATGCTGTAAACGATCAATATAATATATATATATATATCCTTGGGTTGTCAACACAGACAGTAATCAAATGGCGGTAAAATAACTATTTTAAAGAATAGAGAGGCGAAAATAGAATATACAAATATTTAATAATTACTATTGCTATTAGATAATATTCACATACAGTACAGCTAACTTGTTATATACAATATCAATTAGTTTACTTCTAGTCTTTAATGGAAAATATTATAATTGATGAAACAACATTTCATTGATATTTCTGGGTTGACTTTATAACCATTGTATCCATGCCCGGTGTAGACAATATCACAAATGTTTTCTTCTCTAAATACAACACTAACATAACTTAAAACGAGTGATTGATTTACGTGTTTAATTATATACGAGGTATATGAGAGTCAGAGTAAAATAAAACTTCAAATGTTTCATCCTTATTAGACTAAATTATTCTTATTAAACTAAAGTAACTTCATTGGTTTTAAAAGAAAAGTCAAACCATCATGTATTACGGAGATGGGGAATAAGCTTATATTTTAAAAGATACAAGTGATGTGACTGGCTGCTATTAGAGATGAATATAATAAACCAAAGGTAATAGTTTGCGGTGCGTTAATGGAAGACTGGGCAGCTTGCACTTTAGCAAGTCTTTACACCCTCAGGTGAGTCTCTTTCTCCCTTGTTTGAAGTCACAGATGAGGCACCGAATCAAGCTATGGGAAGCGAAGGTAGCACTAAACCAGTAACATTGTGTAATGAATGGTCAAAGTAAGTTTATAAATATATATAAGACTTTATTTATTCCTCCATAACTTTTCCCATGTAATTTTCTGTCAAAGTAATTTAAAACCAAATGGTAAGGCCCAAAAGATCATATGCATAACTATTAATCAATTACACTCGGAATCTCATACTCCTGCTGACTGTTTGGAAAGTAGTAAATACAATAATGGCTACCTTTTATTATTATTTCCCCTTTCCCTCGTATAAGAAAATATGCAATCAAATAAATGAAATCGATTCTACATATTAACTACCTGGTCGCATAGAATAAAACATCATTAATTAAAACCATAATACATACATCGATATCCCCCCAACTCCAAACACATGGAATCAATTATTTATTCCATACGAAATTTATATTCAATATAATAATCATTTTCCAAGTGCAGCCTGAAATATCTTTAATCGAGTTGAAAAATATCAATTGCCATTAATTTAAACCGAAATGTATATAATAATGAATAAAATATTTATTAAAAGTTGTCATAAAACATATAGGTTTAACAAATTGCTAATTAAAGACTTGAGCAAAAGAAATATAAAAGGGGGAGAGAGAAATTTTCTGACAGGTTTACTGTAGACATTTTAGCAAAAAAAAAAAAAAAAACAACAACAAATATTTAACATATTTAGTGCAAGATTAAAACATAACCGTAATTACATAAGAGACCGAATTTAAAAGAAAGTAAAAAGTTCATGTAAAGTAAATCTACCATTCTTTCTTCATCCGGACTCTTTCTTCGCGATGGTGATTGTTCAGAACATAGGAGCACATTTTGATTCTTTATAACAACATAATGGATTTCAAAATTGAAGATTAGAAAACTGGACCCACAGGCACATGAATGTTAGAAAACTGGAACCACAGGCACATGATATTTTGACAGGCTAGGAAGGTTTAATCAGCAGGACAGAGATCAGCTTTCTGGACTTAGCCCATCATTATTGAAGTTTATACTGTAACTTCTTAATATGGCCACCCTCTAATTTTTCTCTACGGCACTCTTTTTTTTTAGGGCGGTGAAGATAAGAAGAACAATCTAAATCTCCAAAATGGTAAAAGTCCCCACAATTCTTTCGATTATTTATTACTTCATTTCGGACTCCACCTCCTTTGATTTTGTGGTCTCCAGCAATATTCACTTTCAGCTACCCACTCTGTACATTGGAATGTTTTAAGATAATTTCCCTCTATTATGCCACTTACATTTCAACTTATACAAACATTTTGTAGATAACAAGATTCAACAATTTGTCTGAAACCCATTTCCAATTAGGAAATGGCTTTACGACTAATCTAACAATCGATTTAATTACTAAGACAGTCAAACAATTTTACTCTGTTCGCAAAACAATTAATTAATACATTTTTTTGTACAATATAGTCAAATCAATGCTTAAGGGAATGCAGAACTTTGATCAGGGTTTTTAAATAAATTTGTACAAGTATTTTTCTATGAAATTGTACATATTTAACTGTTTAAAATAAAGAATTATTCGCGCAATAAAACTTTCCCTTTTTTAAAAAAATAATCTTGTATTGATATACAGACCATGCACACACAAACGATATATATATATATATATTGTAAATATATATATATATATATATATATATATATATCTTACTATTTACAATATTTATACAAGAAATTTTATTCAATTATTTATACAAAACATGAAACAAACAATTTAACTTTACGTGGCTTGGATGGACAAAACCTCATTGCACGGGAATAACGGTTAGTACTAAATTTGCCATATCAAAATTTGAAAAATCATGAAACTAAGATCAATTCTCCGAACTAACTGTTTCAATATATATGACTTAAATAATTTCCATTTACTTTCACTCCTTTAGCTTCCCATTTTAATCCACAAAATACTTTTTGCAGCACTGCTGTAAAAAGTTTTGGAGATATGGAGTCACCCTGTCTTACACCATTTTCAATGTTGATTTTCCTACTATCATTATATATTCACATATCAGCCTTTTAAGCTAATTGTGCATACCCTTTGCGAGTGTTAATAATAAATGAATACTTTCTCACCAATATAAGATATAGTATTTATGCAGGAATAAAAGGATACTATCATTATGTAATCTAATTGTTGCTGTTGCGTTTTTATAAATATTCTTTAAAATATGACAATATTCTGGATCTACACCTTGATGATCCAATGCTTTAATCACTGAAGAAATGTTTATAGAATCAAATGCCTTTTCATAGTCTACAAATCATAAGCATAATGGAAACTCATACTCATATTTAAGTCATTTAGATTTTGCAGATTATGTAGTTGTTTTTGCAAATAATGCTTTAGAGCTACTGGAAATGTTGCAGGAGTTATCAGACGAAAGTAGGAAAGTAGGACTAAAGATAAATGTTAAAAAACTAAAGTAATGTTTAATAGATTTTTTCAAAATATGAAAATAAAGATTGATTGTGATGAGTTAGAAGAAGTTAACAGTTACAAATACTTTGGTCAAATTATTAATACAGATGGAAATATAATGGATGAAATTAATCATAGAATTAAACTTAGTTGGAGTGCTTTTGGTCGAAATAACTTGATACTAAAAGGAAATATGCCTATGTGTTTGAAAAGGAAGGTTTTTAATAAATGTGTTTTGACAGTTCTTACTTATGGATCTGAGACTTGGACACTTTATATAAGAGCAACATAGAGACTTCAGACCACTCAAAGAAATATGGAGAGATGCATGTTGGGAGTAACAAGAAGGAATCGAAAATGCAATGCATGGGAAAGAGAAAAAACAGGTGTACTGATCTCATTGAAAAAATTAAAAGACTGAAGTGGAGTTGGGCTGGACATATTGTTAGAAGACATGAGAATAGATGGACAATTGAAATTTTAAACTGGATTCTAAGAGATTGTAATAGACCCAGAAAGAGATCACATGTGAGATGGATGGATGAAATAAGAAAGTGTGCAGGGGTGATGTGGAGAAGAGAAGCTAAAGATAGAAAAAGATGGAATGAACTTGGAGAGGACCTTCATCCTGCATTGGATTGGTAATGGTTGATGATATATATATATATATATATATATATATATATATATATATATATATATATATATATATATATATATATATATATATATATATATATATATATATATATATAAACTTGAGGACATGCTGTGACTCTAAACAAGCTTCAAAAAATCAACTCAAGCTAAGCATTTATCTAAAATATATTTCTCAAGAAGAAGATCTAAACGTTTAGACATCTGCATGTCTTTAAAGTCAGCTCTGCAACTGAATAAATTATATGTGCCTAAACTTAATTCAGATACTCCATATATTAATAGGCTTAGCCATTTAATTTAGCCAAAGCCCCAGCAGCAAAATAATAATAATAATAATACTAATAATAATAATAATAATAATAATAATAATAATAATAATAATAATAATAATAATAATAATAATAATAATAATAATAATAATAATAATAATAATAATAATAATAATAATAATAATAATAATAATAATAATAATAATAATAATAATAATAATAAAAAGTCAGATGTCACATGACTTATATATAGGTTGCATTTACCAATATGTAAACTTAAGAGCATCCTATAATTCTAAACAAGCTTTTATTTTTTATTATGATAAATGCTACTACAAGAGAAGGCATTCAAATTATCTTTATCTTAGATTGTCCCCATCCCCAGACAGATTTCGACCTATAGGTCTCTTGAATGAGGAGTTGGGACACTAGATTCAAAAAACTAACTCAAGCTAAGCATTTATCTAAAATATATTTCTCAAGAAGAAGATCTAAACCTTTAGACATCTGCATGTCTTTAAAGTCAGCTCTCCAATTGAAAAAATTATATGGGCCTGAACTTAACTCAGATACTCCATATATTAATTTATATCCATGAATGAAAAAGTCCATAGTAATTACAAATAATAATAAATTAAAGCAGAAACTACTGAGAATTAAGTAAAAGAATCATGGTCATTAATAACAAGATAAAAATATAATAGATAAATTTAAATTTAAAATTAAACTTGAATTGCAGTGCTTTTTAATAGATGGATTTTCCCAACACTTATTTCAAAGCTGAAATTTGAATGCATAATAAAAGCACAAGACATAGACTACAACTATATTATTAAAATAAAGATATGTTGGAATCAACAAGAAATAAAAGTAAAATGCATGAGTAAATGATATTTAAATATAAACATTATTGAAATAATTAAAAGGCAAAAAAAGTTAGGTTGAATATATCACTTCAAAAGATGACAATAGATAAATATTTTCGTTATTTAAACTAGATTTCAAGAGGTGATTTAAAGAATTTCAAATATAATATAGATATGTGAAATATGAATTGTTGCCAGAAGATAAGCTATGAATTAAAAAAAAAAATTGAAAAAACTTGGAAATATCTTTATCCTGCAGTAGATTGATAAGGGTCAAAATAACAATTATAATGATATGTAAATTTGTTTAATACTAAATAATAACAATATTTATGTTTTCACTTCTGTTGCTTGAATTACTTTTTAATTTATAGCAAAGCTGCAGAATTACTTTTTTTTTGTGTGTGTTTTATTATAATATAGACTTTCCTGGAAAATAATTTTAATATATATATATATATTATATCCTATTTATTGCCATAACAATAAATGGAAGATTAATACAGCAGAAGAAAGTGGACACGTGTAGAATATTTTAATTAAGTTAATATTAAACATGCTAAGAAAAGTACCACGCAAAATTAAGAATTAAATAAAAAATTTAGAAAATTTAGAAATAGAGAAAAAAATAGTATGTATTAATGCTATTAATTTATCTTAAAATAATATAAGTTTAAATATTGTATGATTCTTTTGTACAGTTCACACCAGGCAGCAAATTGCTCTTTCACATGCTTCTTAATTGTAAAATTTTATTTAACTATTAATCAAAAACTAATAGTATTTATTGCTAGATTATTTACTTCCTTCAGTTAAATATTAAAATGTATAATTTGTTTACTATTTTTAATTAATTCTATGCTAAAATTAAATTAAAAATATTTCTAGTTGTAATCAGATATTACGTGGTTAATTGAAATAATTTAAAAAAAATTCTGCTAATGAATTTTATGACATATAATATTCAATTATTAGTACTTTAGTAAATAATGCTATGCTAATTTTAAAGATGTTGTTATCATAATTAATGAAGCAAATTCATTTTGGACACGTGATAGAAAGGCATAAATTAATTCAACATTTAGAGGATTTGTATATTGACTTACATGCTAGATCTGTAAAATTATAGTTTAATAGTAAAATTTACATATTTTATTATTATTAGTTTTATTACATATTATTTTATAAAAATTATATATATATATATATATATATATATAATTTATATAAAATAATATGTATATATATATATATATATATATATATAATGTACCCTCACCTCCAGGAAATATATAACTATAATTACTTGATCTAGCTCAGATAAATAACTATGTTTATTTAAAATGTATCTAAATTAATAATAACTATATTTTTAAGAATATCAATGATTAAATTAACTTAATTAATAAATAATAATATAGTTCTGGTTTATAAAATGAAATAAATGAATATCTAATCAAATCATGAGACTATGAAGTGAGTTTACAAGTGGTAGAGCGAATACATTAAGATAATCTCCCACTGGATGTCACCTTAATGGCATAAGAATACTATCCTTATTCCTATTACTCAAATACTACATTTATAGTACTCTTACATCTTTAATCAAAATTAATTAAGTAAATTACTTTTAACAAATTAATTTAAATATCTTCCTTAAAATTAATTTAACTCAAATTATCTCAGGTTCTCTTAAAATAATGATAAATTAATTATAACTTTTGTAATCAAGTATGATAAGGGATTTAATATCATTCCTAACTACAATTTAATAATACTAATAATAACAAATAGTAATACTAATCTTTAATCTGTAATTCACTCTCCTATTTTTCTATTTATAATGTTATTCTTGTATATCTTATAATAAAAATGTAATATAATTTTCTATTATCCATATGTCATCTTAAATAATATATTTAGTATGATATTACAATCTGAGAATATGTGGCAATCATTACTAAGATTCTTTAATGTAAATCTTTGGTAATTATTCCATGACCATCATAACAATACAATAAGTAAAACTTCTTAAATAAAATATATCAATAAAATATAACTCCTAAATAAAATTTTATTTATGATGTGCAATATTATGTCTTCATTATAATTATCTGTGATTATGTAATTGTGATATGAAGACATTGAGTCAACACCAAGACTTATAAAACACATTTAACAACTTTATTAACAAACTTAACAATAAAATTATTTACATTATTTTACATTCTAATAGAATTCTATTTATTCATATTCAGGTACTTTTTCAAGACAAATCAAATGACTTAAAATATAAGATACAGAACATTTCTTAAATAAAATATTTCTTATTTTTTAAAATATCATTATATATTTTTTTTTTATTACAGTTATTCGATATTATTAACTTATAGGTGTTTAAAAAACATATAGGTAATACTTTTACTATGAACTTATCCTTGTTATTTAGTTTTTTAAAAAAATAATTTATTATTCTGTATAGTCATTCTTCAATAATATTCATGTGAACAACCTTAATTTATAGCATACCATCAAACTAAGCTACTTACTAATTATTACTTTAAACTTTAAATATCATGTATAGATTTGTGTGTTGTTATAAAATTGTTTTTATAAAACTTATGACTACTTTCATTCATTCAACACGATTGAGTCTATTACCTTTAATCATAAATAAAAATATACATTATAAGTATGTCTTTTTAAAAAAAATTCTTAATAATTAAGTAATATCATTATAAATTCTTTTAAATTATGAACTATTTATTTTATAAAAAAAATAAAGGTACTTGTGACTTTTGACCCATGTGAACACCAAAGGCACTGGTCAGGGTCAACCACAGAAATACTTAGAGTAGGGGCCCCAAATGCAGCATTGCAAATTCCAGCCGAAATGTGGCACTGTTCACAATGCGTAAGTACAGGAACATTTCACCAGATGTCTGGCAGCAAAGCTGCCCACTTGGTGGTGCTGCTAGCAGTGCATAAGCCCATTTAGCTTACATCGTCTGCTACCAGCAGATAGCAAGAACCTAGGTGGCGCTGATTACCATAAACACATCTAGCTTATGTGTCATCTGCTAACAGCGACTACTAAGATTCTAGCCCACTACGTGGTGCTGTTTCTCCATGGTTACACACGGAATAACTACACACTGATAGAATTTATGTACATACTACTTAAAATATGAATGGTGTATAATGTGCAGGTGTGAATAATTAAGAAGCTACAACTATTTAAATATTCTTTCAAACTTAATAGTATCACATGCTATTTCACAGTTTTATAAATGGATGTATCATTAAATTATTTTTTTTTTAAAAATCGATCTTTTTTTTTTTAATTATTTACACTATGTCAAAATGTTATATATAAGTCGAGCGGTGAAATTTGCTATCATGGCCGCTTGGAAATGCTAAAATTATCATGTAGAAATCCTCATAATTATTCATAAAATATTTTATTAATCTATAAGTCAAGCTAATTTTTTTCCCTTCTTTCAAAACTAGAGACATTTCAAAGATAAAATCTAATATATTAATAGGGGCTTTACTAATAAATAGCTACAGTCAATTAGTGAACTGGATTGATTTAATGAGAGAGAAACTGATATGTGACGAATTATATTTATTGACGAATTTCATATATACTTGATATAACCCATTACTTAGTGTTGGATAATTCATGCATGCATTTTATTTATTAAACAACATTACTCTAGGGTAGGTCATTTAGCAAAATAAATTTGTGGCTATTATTTATTGCGCTAATTTTATGCTATATAATAAGTCACTACATTCCACTTATTAGTTATGACCTTTCATCATCAGTTCGAGTGGCTATTATACATGTAATCAAACCAAGTCTGGAGTAAAGTTTAATAATACATCCGATTATGATAAATTTATATATTAAACATGGGCATATAAAGCCTCACAGATAGCTTTAGATCGAATGGGTTTTCAAGAATGCTTCTGTTCAATGCCGAAGAATGCATATTATGGAGGTAGAGTTGGCTATAAAGATTTTACTAATATGCTACGCACAAGTAAAATATAATAATAAAGTGGCTCCATCTTATATATATATATATATATATAAACAGCACACCGATAAAATATTGATAAATTTCACATCCGCCAAGCCGAAGTATAGTGAAAATTAAATTTCATACATTAAATGAACACTAGTTTTGTCAGCTTGATTAAAAGAGCCAACTCTTCTGTAGCATGAGAAATACATATATGCTACTGATGGAAATATATATATATATATATATATATATATATATATATATATACAAACTTTACTTTATCCCGTTCAATCTCTTAGTTATGTATAATTAATAAACTTTTAAAGGGAGAAAGTATATTTAAGGGACTTACGAATACTTTATTAAGAAAAATATACTTACGATTACACTCCAGGCTAGTTTAATCTTAGTAACATAATAATTAAAGGTTGAAAGTTTGGATTTATAAGCCACATTTTATATTTACATTAATTTTTTACTAAATGACAAAATAATAATGAGCACAAAGGGTCGTCATTATTTATAAACTAGGGGTTCAAAATGTAGCACTAAATGATGCTATAATTAATACAATACGAAGATTTTAAATATCTTCAAAAAGTATATATTTCGTAACTAAATGCGCACCGTTTCGAGACAGGCAAAGTTAATAATAACTAAAATAAGCAAGAGAGAAATAAATATAACTGCAGTGATTAAGTTATATAGCAAAACAAGAAGTTAATAAAGGAAATTAACAAAAGTATGTCATTTATAGAATTGAAATATTATTGATAAGACATTTTAGAAAGAGTTTACAATATAGTTAGCTAACCTGATTTTGAAGCAATAATGATTATTTTGAATTTTACACAGAGCCCTGCGATTTTAATAATTTTGAAACAGATACTCAAGCTGGAACAAAGGTGAGTTCATTGGTGGCTTATGGCATCGTCTTTGTAGTTGGGAGATGATTTAAGATGGTATTCCTATAGCTGGAGTTGGGGTAGTTGAATTTGAATGAAGGTGAGTTCTTTTAATGGCTTATGGCATCTTCTATTTATTATAAGCTTGTTAAGGCAACATTGGTTGTTGCTCCGGCCTTGGATGGATCAAATTCCAATGTTCTATCAGGGCAAAGGCAACAAATTCTTGCCTGACTAGCAGGCTCTAGATAAATTAACAAATTTTCAGCTTCTCATAGTAACAGCTCTTCAAAAGCAAGATGGAGTATCTTTTCCACTAGCCTATTTATATATTTCCACCTTTTTGGAATTTCATTTGCCTCAGGACCAATCGACTTTTAATTACACAAAATCATATAATCTAATTTCTACTACTAATAAAGTCTCCGAGGTGTTATTTTTAATTTACTTAAAAAAATTATTAAAATATATAAATTATATAATTTTGATTCCGATTTCATTAATTAAATTTCTTTTTAGGTGTTATAAAATGTTATGGCTTAGCAGATAGTAACAGTATTACGATTTAATGATAACATCCTTTGTTGTAACAAATTCAATCAGTAAACTAGATTTTACTTTTACCCCAGGTGCAGTCACTAATTGATTTTTTGTTTACACAAAATTCCCATTTTTAATTATAAACCGATGACTTTTATTTTAACTAGATATCAATAACTTTTAACATATATTCTTTATATTGTTTATTTTAAAAAAAGCAAATTTGACAGATCTTATAAAAAAAATACTTTAGTTTCAATTATATCTATTAAACTTTAAATCAGAAAACCATAAATATATTATAAAGAAAACATTTTACATTATTTTTATTTAATCTTAAATATTATATGTACAAATCATTATGCCATAATTTCATGGATTAAATTATCCATCCATATACGAATATAATACAAATATAACATATGGATATAATACAAATATAAAATGTAAATTATCCATCCACATACCAATATAATACAAATATAAAATTTACAATTGACTTAGTCAATTCTAAATTTTATATTTGTATTATATTCATATGTGGATAGATAATTTAAACCATGAAATTATGGCATAATGATTTGTTAGTCAATTCAATTCTAAATTTTATATTTGTATTATATTCGTATGTGGATGGATAATTTAAATTTTATATTTGTATTATATTCGTATGTTATATTTAGAATTGACTTAGTCAATTCTAAATTTTATATTTGTTTTATATTCGTATGTGGATCGATAATTTAAACCATGAAATTATGGCATAATGATTTGTACATATAATATTTAAGATTAAATAAAAATAATAAAAAATGTTTTCTTTATAATGTATTTACGGTTTTCTGATTTAAAGTTTAATAGATATAACTGAAACTAAAGAATTTATTATAAGATCTGTCAAATTTGCTTTTTTAAAATAAACAATGTAAAGAAAATATGTTGAAAGTTATTTATATCTAGTTAAAATAATAGTCATCAGTTTATAATTAAAAATGGAAATTTTGTGTAAACAAGAAATCAATTAGTGACTGCACCTCCAGTAAAAGTAAAATCTAGTTTACTGATTGAATTTGTTTCAACAAAAGATGTTATCATTAAATCATAATACCATTACTATCTGCTAAGCCATAACATTTTATAACATTTAAAAAGAAATTTAATTAATGAAATCGGAATCAAAATTATATAATTTATATATTTTAATAAATTTTTTAAGTAAATTAAAACTAACACCTCAGAGACTTTATTAGTAGTAGAAATTAGATTATATGATTTTGTTTAATTAAAAGTCGATTGGTCCTGAGGCAAATGAAATACCAAAAAGGTGGAAATATATAAATAGGCTAGCGGAAAACATACTTCATCTTCCTTTTGAAGAGCTGTTACTATGAGAAGCTGAATATTTGTTTAATTTATCTAGGGCCTGCTAGTCAGGAAAGAATTTGTTGCCTTTGCCATGGTAGAACATCAGAATTTGATCCATCCAAGGCCAGAGCAACAACCAACGTTGCCTTAACTAGCTTATAATAAATAGAAGATGCAATAAGCCATTAAAAGAACTCACTTTCATTCAAACTCAACTACCCCAACTTCAGCTATAGGAATACCATCTTAAATCATCTCCCAACTAAAGAGAAGATGCTATAAGCCACCAAAAAACTTACCTTCGTTCCAGCTCAAGTATCTGTTTTAAATTATTAAAATCGCAGAGCTCTGTGTAAAATTCAAAATAATCATTATTGCTTCAAAACCAGGTTAGCTAACTATATTGTAAATTTTTTCTAAAATATCTTATCAATAATATTTCAATTCTATAAATGACATACTTTTGTTAATTTCCTTTATTAACTTAATCACTGCAGTTATATTTAATTCTCTCTTGCTTATTTTAGTTATTATTAATTATGCCTGTCTCGAAACAGTGCACATTTAGTTACGAAATATATACTTTTTGAAGATATTATTTAAAATCTTCATATTGTATTAATTATAGAGTCATTTAGCGCTCCATTTCAAACCCCTAATTTATAAATAATGGCAACCCTTTGTGCTCGGTATTATTTTGTCATTTAGTAAATAATTAATGTAAATATAAAATGTGGCTTATAAATCCAAACTTTCAACCTTTAATTATTATGTTACTAAAGATTAAAATAGCCTGGAGTGTAATCATAAGTATATTTTTCTTATTAAAGAATTCGTAAGTCCCTTAAATATACTTTCACCCTTTAAAAGTTTATTAATTATACATAACTAAGAGATTGAATGGGATAAAGTAAAGTTTGTATATATATATTCCCATCAGTAGCATATATGTATTTCTCTTGCTACAGAAGAGTTGGCTCTTTTAATCAAGCTGACAAAACTAGTGTTCATTTAATGCATGGAATTTAATTTATAATACACTTCGGCTTGGCGGATGTGAAATTTATCAATATTTTATCATTGTGCTGTTTATATATATATATAAGATGGAGCCACTTTATTATTATATTTTACTTGTGCATAGCGTATTAATAAAATCTTTATAGCCAACTCTACCTCCATAATATGCAATATTCAGCATTGTACAGAAGCATTCTTGAAAATCCATTCGATCTAAAGCTATCTGTGAGGCTTTATATGCCCCTATTTAATATATAAATTTATCATAATCAGATGTATTATTAAACTTCACTTCAGACTTGGTTTGATTACATGTATAATAGCCACTCGAACTGATGATGAAAGGGCATAACTAATAAGTGGAATGTAGTGATATATTATATAGCATAAAATGAGTGCAATTAAATAATAGCCACAAATTTATTTTGCTAAATGGCCTACCCTAGAGTAATGTTGTTTAGTAAATAAAATGCCTGCATGCATTATCCAATGCTAAGTAATGGGTTATATCAAGTATATATGAAATTTGTCAATAAATATAATTCATCATATATCAGTTTCTGACTCATTAAATCAATCCAATTCACTAATTGTCAGTAGCTATTCATTAGTAAAGCCCCTATTAATATATTAAATTTTATCTTTGGAATGTCTGTAGTTTCGAAAGAAGGGGAAAAAATTAGCTTGCATTATTGATTAATAAATATTTTATGAATAATTATGAGGATTTCTATACGATAATTTTAGTGTTTTCAAGTGGGCATGATAGCAAATTTCACTACTCGACTTATATATAACATTTTGACATAGAGTAAATAATTAAAAAAAAAGATTGATTTTTTAAAAAAAAAAAAATTTAAAATACATCCATTGATAAAACTGTGAAATAGCATGGGATACTATTAAGTTTGAAAGAATATTTAAATAGTTGTAGACTTTTTAATTATTCACACCTGCACAGTATACACCATTCATATTTTATGTAGTATGTACATAAATCCTATCAGTGCATAGTTTTTCTGTGTGTAACTGTGGAGAAACAGTGCCACATAGTGGGCTAGAATCCTGGTAGTCACTGTTAGCAGATGACACATAAGCTAGATGTGTTTATGGCAATCAGCGCCACCTAGGTTCTTGCTATCTGCTAGTAGCAGACAATGCAAGCTAAATGGGCTTACGCACTGTGACCAGCACCACCAAGCGGGCAGCTTTGCTGCCAGCCATCTGGCGGATTGTTCCTGTACTTATGCATTATGAACAGTGCCACCTTTTGGCTGGAATTTGCAATGCTGCATTTGGGGCCCCTACTCTAAGTATTTCTGTGGTTGACCCTGACCAGTGCCTCTGGTGGCCACATGGGTCAAAAGTCACAAGTACCAAAATAAATGAATATTATTTTTAACTATAAAAGTTTTATGATTCTTTCACTGATGAAATTATGTCCTTATAATTTTTTACACTTATTATAATCTAAGCAACATAACTTATCTTATCCAATTTAACAATTCTCTATTTCCAAACTTATTTATTATTTCCACTTTTAAAACAACCATCTTTTACAATGTAATCCAATAAATTTCAATAACACATAAAATAGTAGGCATATGGGGTAAACTATAACTTCAACTTAACACCTTTATCAACTAACCTGAGGTATAACTTATTTGTTTAATAACCTCTTCTACCAAGTATAATGTCCAGGCTATTCATTCAGCACTATGGCACACTAAGCTTTAACACATAGAAAATAAACACTGCCATGAATATACACAAGATATAGGGCTATGTTAGCTATACTTGTATAAACATCAATATAGTATATTCTTCTTTCCATATAAATAAAACCTATGATACAATCTTATCCTGGTCTTATATAATCTAATACTAAGTTATTAGCATTTAAAATTCACTAATTTACATCGCTAAATTCATCTTCTCATTTCTATAATAACATGTAAATTCATTTGTAGAATAACAGTCTAACTAACTAATAAGATAAGATTATTTCATTCTTTAATAGTTCTCAAACTTAAGCATAAACAATCAGAATCAGTGTCATATTTTTAACACTTTAAATTATTCAACAAAACATCCAATACAGTTATAATAGAATCATATACTTATATTTCTTTTATGTTTAAATATCTTTACGATATCATTAAAATTATGCATATTCTTAAATAACTAAACAAATGATAAATTATGTGTAGCTATCGTGTTTTATATTTTATATATGCATCCATCTGCACAAAATAACAAACACAATTTAAAACTATTAATAATTTACATTATTATCATAAGTAATTTCTGTTGGCAATTACTTAGTGATGTCTTCTGGATTACGATGTAAATAAACATTTTATTATCGTTCATTCCACATTATCATCCTTTAAATTATATGAAGTTTTTTTTTTTTAAATTATTATTAAAGATTTTTTTTTCTTTACAATAAAAAATTAATTACTAAGTTAGTAAATAATCTAATGTCTTATGTTCCTATGCCTATATTTATACTATGAATAAATATTACTATAATTTTGTTAGTAAAAAAAATATTTTTAAAACCATATTTACAATAACTTTATTATAATTTCTTATGATGAAATGTTCTTTTCTTGATAATAAGTTCATTACAGGAAGTATCTTTTCTCCTGGTAAAAAAACATTAATAACACACTTTTGACATCAATAATCACACATGCTCTGGTTTTTAACATTGTAATATATAATCCAAAGTGACAGTTCAAGTTAAATATGGTATGTTTACTTTTATTCTATAAGACATACACTAATATAATTAATATTTTTCTTATCTCCAAAACTTTAAATATTTAAACATGTATTGTTAGGTAAATATCTAATTTTAAATACTCTTCATCAAGATAATTTTCCAAATTCTTGTAACTTTTCCATATTTACTGAGGTTTAATATCTTCTGATACAACCAATATTTCTCCCAGTATTTTCAAATAACTTAAATTATTTTCCCAAATAATTTACATAAACTTCTGTATGTCCACTTAACTTAATGACTAACTTGTAATATTTTTTAAATATGATATAAGTCACATACTTGCAAATGATCTTATATTTTCTAGGAAAAATTCAATTTTAAAATATTTCCAATATTTCTTCAGGAAAAAAATATCCCCACATTCTAAAATAATTGTTTGGTCAAATTTAAAAGTTTTTTTTCTTTAAAAGTATTTTTCCATTGTATTTTAAATAAACTTTCTTCATAAAAATTATATTACATCATTTCACTTTATATCTTTTAATGAAAATTATATATATATATATATTCTCCATGACATTCTTTTTATGAAATTTAGTCGTAAATCAATAAAATTATATACTTTATACGATAATAACATTTGAATACTTCCATTATTTTTTTTTTTTATATTTAGTGATGACTTCTTCATGTTTAAGATGATGACAAATTGAATGAAAACAAATCACCTAAGTGAGGAATTATTTAATTTTTACCCTCTTTCTCCATATCATGATCTTGTAATAGTAAACTGCTATATTTTTATAAATTTGAACCTAAATAAAATGGATTATTACACTACTCAATACTTTACCGAAATTGTAGAAATACTAATGATGTTATAATAGTATGTCAGTAGAATGAGATAACAGCTTAATAATTGTCTGCCAAAATTTAAATAGCTCTTAAATACTCCAGCTGATTCCAATTCTGATTGGTCCATTAAAAAATCCTGACCTCAAATTATTCAGGACCATGAACATTGGTTTAAAGTTAATAATAATTTACTAAATATTTATTTTTATTATATTATTCAATTCTTCATTAATTTTCACATTTTATTTACACTTACTAAAGACTCTAAAATAACTTTTAAAAATCACATTTCAATATTTATTACCATTTCTACCTTTATTTTAAACTTAACATATTTATTTTCAAAAAAAAAAAACATAAATCTAATTTTATTTATTATATTCACTTTAAAAATCTAATTTACCATTTATAACAGATAATATTTTATTTTAAAACGCAGGTGTGTGTCACATGATTTACAAAACTAAATAAGGTGCTAATAATTTAAATAGAACTAAAAATAATAATTTAATTTGTAAAATGTTACATAACCACTATTATAGCATAATTTTAAAATAATTATTTTAATATTATAAAACCAAAAAATACACTTTTCTCCCACATTATTATTTTTTAATCAAATGATTTTAAAAATATAGCCATTAAATACAATTATTATTAATAAATCTATTCGTTTAACTTTAAAGCATTACTTTTAAAATTTACCCTAATTATTATTTATAAGACTTATTAAATCAGTATTTATTATGGCCAATTCTCCCAACCATACAATCTTATAATGATTTTTAGTTAACTGTTTTCTTACAAATACCAAACTAATACTATACATCAATTATTTTACTTGCCTTAACTAAATTATTCAAAGATTATTAACACACAACATACATCATCTCCTACCCAACTTCAAAATTTAAAACTTTTCAGTAAATTATTACAAATAATTCATTCTAACCTAAACAAGAGGGTACAATATATTGTTTGACAATTATTAAATAACTGCAAAATGAAAGCCACTCCAGTTGAAAAGTTTTGCAAATCATTGTTTTTTTCTCTATTTTTAAGCCAACTTTTTTTATTTTATTCATCCATATTCCCTGTTTAGTCGTTTGTTAGAATTTTTAAAGTTTGTATGGGGATTCACTTTAGGGTTTTAATTATTGATTTATTGCTGTTTAACAATTATTTCCATCTCTCAATCCTTTCAGTAATCTCAGTGATAATTATTTTAATTTTTTTATGTATTTCATGTTAATTGCAAAATAAACCTCTCTTTTAGCCTACATTTTTTGTGATTTAATGTATTAATATTTAATTTTATTAAAAGTCAATTTCCTAAATTCACAGATAAACAAAATTATAAAAAATCATCATTTTAAAGCATATTGATGTCCTTCTTATAATAATAAGTTATTTCTAGCAAATAAAACCCCAAGGCAATTTTAAAGCTATGACTAATTCAATCTAATATATTTCCACCTACATTATATTATTCATACTTGCTAATTTTTTTTAAATTACAAAAAAGCAATTTCTATTTTATTATTGTTCGTTTTGGAAAAAAAAAAGCATCTAATTTTTAGTTTTACATTGTTGATTTTCTGAAGCTTTGAAGCATTATTTACAAAAAAATGATTACATTATCTTCAAACTCTAGCTTCATTTATTTTTATTTAATTAGCTTTTTATTTTAATCCATAAAATACTTATCTTAAAATGCTAATGAAAAGTTTTGATAAGACGTAATCTCTCTGAAAGCAGTCATCTCTGGGGTAATCTTTGTCTTCATGAAGCATTATACTCTGATAATTATTCATCAAAATTTAAATATATACATACATATATTGTATAATAAATTAGATAGATATAAATACTAATTAAAGTAGCAATAACATTCTTTGTTTAATAATTGTCTAATCTGGATTATTTGTTGCATTTCAAGGCAGCTGGTGAAATAAGTTGTTTTAGAAACACATGTGTCCTGAAAAAATACTATTTAGTTTTCATAGTGATCAGATAAAAAAAATAATTAATTTTTTGATTTGTGTTTACATATCCATAATTGATTATATACGTGTAATAATGACATTAACTAATTTAATGGTGGATTTATGATGCCCTGTAGTAAAATAGGAAATGTGATTTTAAAATTATTTTTATGCAATATACATGGAGTTTAAGTCATCATTAATTTTAGTGTGTGTATATATATATATATATATATATACTTAATGTTATATTTAAAAACCATTATAGTTTATGAGAGTATTAAAAAAAAATTACATCTTAATTATTACTTGAAGTTATAAGCTGGAATAATCAAATCCTTAGATCATTACTGATATAATGTTTTTTATCTTTTCATTTTATTTGAAAGTAAACAACCTTTCTTTGTATGTGGGGTTAGCATTGATAGAAAGAAGAACTTTATTTCCAATCTTATTAAAATGACTATAAAATCTGACATGTAAATTTTTTTTATATGTACCCAGATTTTATTATTGCTTAAATATTATTAAATGTTGTTAATACAATTTAAAGATTGTTATTAATTTATAGGCTCTTCTCGCATTTTTATGCTCTTTATATTCATTTTGTTTGTTATGCTTCTATACAATTTATATAACTATAAACGATTAAATGCAAAAATCATATTATACACTAACACATCAACAAAAATAATAAAAAAAAGCATAATTTACTTATTTCAACTTATTTTTCTCTCGGTCTATCTATCTATCTATCTATCTATCTATCTATCTATCTATCTATCTATCTATCTATCTATCTATCTATCTATCTATCTATCTATCTATCTATCTATCTATCTATCTATCTATCTATCTATCTATCTGCCTGTCTCTCTATCTATCTATCTATCTATCTATCTATCTATCTATCTATCTATCTATCTATCTATCTATCTATCTATCTATCTATCTATCTATCTATCTATCTATCTATCTATCTATCTATCTATCTATCTATCTATCTATCTATCTATCTATCTATCTATCTATCTATCTATCTATCTATCTATCTATCTATCTATCTATCTATCTATCTATCTATCTATCTATCTATCTATCTATCAATCTATCAATCAATCTATCAATCAATCTATCTATCTATCTATCTATCTATCTATCTATCTATCTATCTATCTATCTATCTATCTATCTATCTATCTATCTATCTATCTATCTATCTATCTATCTATCTATCTATCTATTAATCTATGTGTCTCTTTTACTACATATTTACCATCTATCTATCTGTTTATCTTCTATTTTATATCTACCTACCAATTACCATAGTTCCCATCAAAAATAGCTTATTTCATTTCAAAATGTTTTATTTCATGGGTTAAAATAAGTTTTTATCAGATTTTTTTGTATATTCTATATATACTTTCAGATGCTTAAATAAAATGGCAAATCTTTTTGCTTATTAATCTTAGTTTGTGTGTGTGTGGGGGGGGAGTCATTCATAATGTCAATTACAACAATGACAGGTTTAAAAATTAATGTATTTTTTTCTGTAAAATTAATACAATTTATTCATTTAACAAGATTTTTTTTTAAAAAAATTAGTTAATAAATGTTTGGAACTGTGTAGAATATTTAGATATAAATCTTGCTAAGTGTACAAAGACATTTCAAAGAAGTTTCACTATTTATTATGTAATAGCAACAGCTAATATGTGGAGATTATTTTCAAATAAAATATTTGTAATATTTTTGTGTGTTTATATAAGGGGAGGGGTGTCATGCTGCAGAGCAATTGCAATAATATCAATTTCATCTGCTGTGAATGTTTTGTGTTATCTTTCAAATTCTAGAAATATAAATGCTAGTATTATTAACAAATACTACACAATTTATTTAGAATATAAAAAAGGAATTAAGATTGAAGTGAGATACTACCAGATGATATGTGACATGTGCAAGGTTAGAATAGCATGTTTCTAAAATTTCAAATTACCTGACTATCAATAAATACAACATTATTAACTCAAGAAATAGGAAAAATCCATTATACAAGAAAGTTTACTAATTGTAACTTATTACTGCTTAGCACTGCTTTCGACCAGGTTAATCGTATTCATAGCACATAGACAAATATGTGGGAGAACAAACATGAAGATTAATTAATATGCAAGTTTATAAATTTACCTATACCATTTGCATGATATTGTGATTTATGAGTTCTTTATTTATTGCATGGATGTTGTTTGTGATAAATCATGCCTCTTTGCATTTTCTTTTTTGGTCATTATGTTCAGCACAGAAAAAATGTAATGTGGAGTGGGTAGAAATTATGATCTGTATTGATTTCATGCTTTAAAACTACTGCTTTTGGGTGGCAACTGTTTTAGCATGCTTGTGTATATATATATTGTAAATATCGATAAGTCGATATTATATTTTTTAAATTGTCATTTGTTATTAAAAAAAAATCTCTTTAAGTTGATGTTTACATATGAAATATTTAAATTTTTCTTTTATGTTTATTAAATATAGTTATTATTTGAAGTTATTATTTTATTTATATATATTGATAGTACATCGTTATAAACATTTAATTATTGAAATAAATAAGGACATATAAATTATAGATTATAAAAAAAAATATTTTATTTATAATGATTATTAAATGAAATAAATAATTATTTATGTATATTTTTAAAGATGTCAAATTTTCAATTTAATATTTTTTTATATATATACTTGATATTTTATTTTTATTTTAATGTTAATTGTTTTAAAAAGAGAACATATATAACATGAGTTTTAAAATAGCATCTGCTGGCGCATGGAACAACAGCAACAACAATAAGGAAGCCATTATTATTATATATTATTATTGGAATAGATATAGAACAAACAACTGAAGGATAAAATTTTGTTACACTCTATTTTTATAAAATTTACTATTCTTCAAAATACTGAAATATATATATATATCTTATGGTAAATACATAAATTATGGCAGGCTAATCAAGAATGCAGCCAGGAGGCTGCATCTCGCTTTCATTTATTCCAAGGCAATTTTCAATGGAACAACTAAATAAAAAAATTCAATGTATAAATTTTGTCGCGTCTGGAGTTGAAACTTGATATAGCTATCTTAAATGTATAATCGTCAATTTAATCATAATCTGGAAATAATTGGAATTGACATGCTGGATTTAACATTTTAATTTGTTTATTTATTTTTTTTTTAAAAAAAGGAAATTTTAAAACGGATAAAATATGCATATATCTAAGGATTAACAATTTTCTTTAATATAATAATTTTTTGCCTTTCGATAGAATGCATTCTAATAATAAAGTAAGCGGATAAAAGAACTCATGGAATAAATTAACTTTTGAAAGGAAAATTATCTAAATGAACTTTAAAAGGTATTTAATAATTTTATATATGTATGAATAATATATAAATATATTTTTGAGATTGATATATTTTTTTTTTATTTACTTTTATTTTTCATTATAAAATACAACGTTTTATAAGTAGTCAATTTAATCATCTTGTTTTATAATAATATTAGACATATAACAGATGTTAGGATAAATATTTAAATAATTTAAAATCTTAAAATGTAATTTATAAGTTGATATTATATATGAACTATTATATTTATATTATAATTATCAGGCAGAAATATGTCTTTATATATTTAATCTATATATACTTATTACAAGTATATACACATAATTATTCTTTGTATTTATATTTAAAACATCAATATTATTTAAAGTTGAACTATAACATAAAATAAAGGATGTACTATTTGTTTTTATAAATAATGCCTTTGTAATTATTTAAAAGAGCGATGCTATATTATTCTTATTTTCTTTTAATGCCAAAGTTATTATGAAATTAATTGAATTTATAAATAATAAAAGATAATTTCATATTTCATTTATTATTTTGTTTGTAGGTTACTTACACATATTATTATTCATTTATATATTTAGAGGTACATAAATTTACATAGTTAGATGTGTATATTTGAATTTAGTAAAAGTCCTATTGTTTCTAATATATATATTTGATTAGTTAGTCACATCAACCTTAAAAATAAATTATAAAGATAGGTCTCATTGCTTTACATGATTTTAGATTTGTTTTATGTATAGCTAGCTGGAAGGGCATTTAAACAATTTATTTAAATATAACTGGAATAATTTTGTTTTTCTTCATTCTTTAATTTTAATGGAATACCTAATAGACGTTCCATTATATTTGGCTTGTCCAATTGTAAGCCACCATATAGTTTCCATTACATTTGGCTTGCCCAATCGTGGGCTGCCTAATATACGTTCCATTACATTTGGCTTGCCCAATCGTGGGCTGCCTAATATACGTTCCATTACAATATATATATATATATATATATATTGTAATGGAACACACACACACATATAGATATATATATATATATATACACACATATATATATATATATATATATATATATATATATGTGTGTGTGTGTGTGTGTGTGTGTGTTTGTGTGTGCTGTGCTAACTAGTGGTGCTGTTGGTTTAGAACTCATCATAGTAAGTTTGCATTGAAAGTATATTCATTACATTTAATTTGGTAGATTATTCAGAAAGCCTGGTCTGGCAGTAATTTATATTTGATGCTATTTAGTAAGGGATTGTAAAACTAGTGTTGAATTATTTAGAACAAATTGTTTTAACTTTCATGATGTATCCAATATAAAAGGTAGGCTAATGCATGTATTAGTGTTATTGTGGTTCAATGGTCTGGTATTTGTTGCAGAATAGGATCATAGCTGTGATGTTACCATCCATATTGTACTGGTAAAAATCCATCCAACAACTGTTAGAATCTAAGCAAAAGTACCCCAAATTCAATAATGCCCAAGATACACAGGTCAGGAGCATTCATGAATTCTGACTTATTTGCCCATTCCCCAAATCTATAATACTATGGATAACACCTACAGTGATACCACATGAATTCATTCCATCCCAGACTGGTGCTACAATGTTTTGCATGAGCACTCAACTGGTGATGATGGTAAAAGATTAAGTGAACCTGAGATATAATTTAAAAACATACATAAATATATTAATAATATTTGAACAACTGGGTTGATTTTAAAAATATGAATATTTATTTTGACAAAAGTCAAGATGATTTTATATATATAATCAATTTCACACATTTTAAACTTTATTTTTGTTACAAATATTTTACAAACTGGAGTCAATTATTTTTATTTTGACAGTTATCAATTTAGTAAGGAGTTACAATACTGAACGTATATTTGGAAATCGGATTTTATTTAACATTACAGAAACAGATTTATTTGGGTGATTGGTGGATAATTTATACATTTAGAAAACATGTGCAAAGATACAATAATAGTTTCGCTGATTATACAAATTTATAGGATGCCATTGGCCTTTGATATATAACTTTGTTTTTCTTTATAGGATTTATTTATGACAATTAAATAAGGATACATGATGATCTGTAAGTATACTAAAACATTTATTTATTCTACATTTTCGACATTTAACAAGCAAATATTGTGAAACTCTATAAATACAGGAATGTTTAATTCAATAAGAAGGAGGGTAGCTTTAAAGAGATTGGATCTAAAACTCCAATGGAAAATATTTAAAGAGAAAAATGTTTTATTTTTACTTATCATTACTATTTATTTTGTCAAACAGATTATGAAATGAACTATAAGAAATTGTGGTGCTAGCATATATGTCAGCAAAAGAGAATATGGCAATTTCAGCCAAGGAAACATCATTCTCTGATTTTAATGTGGTATGCCAGCTTCATGGCTGAGCAGTACCAAAAGGAAAGGTTGGTACAAAGTTGCTATGGGATCTAGATTATGGTGAGTCTATGTAGAGCTTCAACTACACCAACTGTCTTGTTCCAGGGAGTAAACTTATGCCCCTGTTACAAATGAGAACACTGAAAAAAGACAGAAGACATTGTACCTTCTACAGAAAGGTAAGAGCTGTATATAAATATATACTTTGAGGAGAAGAATGAAAAATGAAGATGATCAAGAATCCCTGGAATGAGGTACTGGCAAATCAGATCAAAGGCCTTATGTGGCTCATTAATAATGTCTGAAATATGCTAGCAATGCTATTATAAGAATATGAAATCACTGAGTTTAAATACTAACATAAAGTCTTAAGTGGTTTAACAAATATATGTAATGATATGTTAAAATAATGACCCATGGAAGATAAAATCATTTATCAAAAGCTAAAACTATAATTAATTAAGTGTGATTTTTATATAAACCTAAAGACAGAATATTTTTGGAACACCAAGGAGTTTATAAAATTACATGTTTGCAGTGCTCAAGAATCTATGTGGGTCAGTCTAATAGACAAATAAATGTCAGAATTAAGGAACATAGAAATGTTTTTAATCAAAAAAATAGCACATCAGTTTTTACTTTCCAATTTTTAGAAATTGGTCACAAACCTGATTTTGACAATACAAAAATTCTTGCTAATTTGGAAAGATATGATTTAAGAACCATGAGAGAGTCAATTGAAATAGTAAAGATATATACTGATTTAAATAGGGCTGATGATGCACAACATATTCCAGCTATGTGGAAATCACTCTTTTTATCTCTTAATAAAAATAAAAATAATTAGATTATAAAAAAAATTGAAGGACTCAGAAGGATTTGAACCAACCCTCATATATAAATATATCAAATTTCTACTATATGTTGCCTTTGACAGAATAGCTCAGTTGGTAGAGTGTTTGCCTTAAATTCATTTTTCAAGAATCTAAAGGTGCGGGTTTAACTTTTAAGCAAAATTGTCACTGTGCATATAGGCCAGCAACACCTGAAGAAGAGTGGATGTTAATACTACTCAAAACATTGTGTAATTACTAACCTGTATTGTCTATTTGTGTGTTATTACTAACAAAGTTATTTGTATTTGAAA
The DNA here is from genome assembly GCA_028023455.1 of Epiperipatus broadwayi. Lineage (NCBI taxonomy): Eukaryota > Metazoa > Onychophora > Udeonychophora > Euonychophora > Peripatidae > Epiperipatus > Epiperipatus broadwayi. The sequence continues at coordinate 522,378 of JAQFVV010006371.1, read as the reverse complement.
AGTTTAAATAAAAAGTTTAAAATTTTCTATACATTCAACATTTACTCATAAATGATGGAAATAGTCCAACATATCACATCTTATAATATAACATCATTACAAACCTTCAGACAACTAATAAACACATAAGATCTGACTAACAAAGTAATGTAAATTTCATTGTTATAATAGAATCCAATAATGATTAAATGTTAATTTAATATTTTCAAGAACACCCATTGTTATAAAAACTATTGATAAATTATTACAATAAAATTTTATAATCACCATGTTTAATATTTTTCTATATTCTTGAATACAATATAAATTTACCACAGCAAGAGAAGGGATATTTATGAATGAATACCAAGGTAAATATATTAATAAATTTATTTTTATTGTTATTTCCTTATGGATTAGTACTTACATTTGTGCATCCAAATTATTGTTTAAATAATATGCCCAAGTTGGCAAGAGCTACATAATTAGCTTAGTCAATATTAGACTCATTTCAAATCCAATCACAATATTGATTGTTTATTTATTTTTATTGTTGATCATTCATGTTGATGGGTGATTATTATTCATATGTAATGCTGAATGAGCTTATAATTAATTTCTTGAACTCTCAGTCTCATTGCTTATAGTTATTGTATTTTTAATTTTATATTTTCCATTGATTTGAGGTTAATAGTGGTGAGTGGCATTACCCCAGATTCATCCCTATTCTCTGTACTATTATCTGTAATGATTTTATTATAATTACAATAAAATATGTAATAATTTTAAATGCAAACAAACAAAAATTTAGTTGCATTAAATAAAATAATATTATATGCATATGAGAGTCAGCTGTATTTTCAACTAGTATTAACCAATATTTAATGACACTTGTTTTTAGTTTTTTAGATTAATCTGGAGATAATTTTTAATTTATAATTACTTTTATTTGGCCACTGAAAAATTAAGTTTATGAATTAAATATAGAAGAGTGCAGAATATTTATATAGTTCATTTTTCCAGATCACAAAATATCTATTATTTAATCTATTTTAATTATCATATTTGGGAAAATTGCTCTTTAGTTCAGTATTTAAATTCATATATTTAAATACTAAATAAACAGTAAAAAATACTGCATGAATTTAAAATTTCATAAAAAAATTGCATTTTTAAATAAAACAATATATATTTTTTAACAAAAAAAAATTATACTAAAATTATTGCACCCTTGGAAGATTTGTTACACTGATAACAGAATTTCATTGCTATTCATTGCATAATGTCATGAATAAACCATGATGTAAACATCTCAAATTACTATGACAATATAAATAATTAAATTTCTCAAATTCCTTTCTTACGTTTTAAGTTTCACATAAAAGATGCAAATTTTCCAAAATGTAGCATAGTATTTTAATATTTTGTACAGTTTCCTGATGAGTCTAAATAGTATCCCAATTCCCATTCAAAACCTATTCATAAATACATTAGTTGGCTATTGTATGGAAGATGCAGTGTACTTTAATATTAATTATATCTTTAATTATTTCCATTATCTAATCTTAAAAACAGAATGTCTTTAGATTTTTTTTAAAATTTTATTCACACATTCGAAATACGTTTAACTGTTAATAATAGCAGACAATGTGTTTTTACTAAGAGTTGAATGTATTTAGAAAGTTTAAATAAAGTTGTAATTTTTTTTTCTAAAGACCTTCAGTTTTTAATATTAGATGATGGAAATAATCAAATAAATAATTAATACTAAAATGTCATCATTACAAACCTTCAGATATACATAATGTTCTTTATCTTTCATTAACATAAAGTAAATTTATAAATGGCAAAGTTTACTTTTTATTAAAATTATATTTAAGTATTAAATAACACATTTCCCTAGTTTAATATGAAGGTACATCAAATAATAAATTAAAACTTAAAACACATCTTTCAGTTTAACTTATTTTTTAATTTTAACCATTTTATGCAATCAGTATTTTCAAACTTCTTGCATTTCTTTGTATCAAATACACTTTGACACAAAAAATAATTTTTATAAGAAAATTATGAACATCTTTTTTTTTTTTAAAAAAAAATGTTTTTTAAGAAAATATTTAAGCAAATGATTTATTTTATCTGCAAAAAAAGAAAAAAAAATGTTATTGGTTCTTATATTTCTATTTTATTGTAGAGATAGTGAAGTAATTCCAAAATGCTGCAAATTAAAGTTTTATTTTAACTACTATAAAACATACCTTATTCTTTAGGGTGTGTGTAAATTTTTTAAAATTTTTATTCATGTTACCAGGAAGAAATTCAATTATATTGATTTTTTTTTGCTAAGCAAAAATATATGTTAGACAGTATTATTCATCCAGTTCTTTGGTCTACTATGAATAATATTGTTTATTTCCAATCTATCAAAGATTCAGAAATTAAAACTTTCAAGCAAAGAAAAATGAGCTTTAGTATCCTTTAACCATTTTCTTCAACTTATATAACCTTGGTTTCTATTGTTAAAATATTAATCTAAAGTACACAGAATAGTTTCAGTTCATCTTTTAAAAATTGAATAATTGTAGATTCAAATTGATTAAATGTAATGAAAAATTAAAAATAATGTTAATAACTGAAAAAAAAAAATAAGAAAAATGTTTAAAAAATTACTAGCAGTAAAACAAAAGAATTATATTTTAACCAATCTTCGTGACATTATTCAGTTCTGTAGCTGTCAATGTAATTCACTTTTCTTGGAAGAGTTGTCCCTTCCCCAGCTTATTTTTCTTGTAAAATTTAATTTTTTTTCGAATTAAACTTTATATTTCGATAAAGTAAAATAAAATCTTATTTATGAATGTAAAAAATTATGATAGATATATTTATTTACTTTAAAATCAATTACAAATATGTAAAGGGTTTTATTTTTATTTCTTTGTTATTTAGAAATGCCTGATATACAAATTACAATCATTAGCGATCAACCACTTGTTATGAAGAGATCGCTTTCCCTAGCTTATTTTTCTTGTAAAATTTAAAATTTTTCGAATCAAACTTTATATTTCGATAAAGTAATGTAAAATCTTATTTATGAATGTAAAAAATTATGATAGATATATTTATTTACTTTAAAATCAATTACAAATATGTAAAGGGTTTTATTTTTATTTCTTTGTTATTTAGAAATGCCTGATATACAAATTACAATCATTAGCGATCAACCACTTGTTATGAAGAGATCGCTTTCCCTAGCTTATTTTTCTTGTAAAATTTAAAATTTTTCGAATCAAACTTTATATTTCGATAAAGTAATGTAAAATCTTATTTATGAATGTAAAAAAATACAATAAATATATTTATTTACTTCAAAATCAATTACAAATGTGTAGAGCATTTTGGTTTGGTTTCTGATTTTGTCATTTAGAAACACAGGCATTCAATCAGAGAAAAGAGACACCAATAGACAAGAAAGACATTTTTTTTTTCAAAATATAACACCATATGCAGACGTTTTTTAGAACTAAAATTTTAAATTTAGAATTTTCTATAAAATAAGCCTAAAATGAAGAATTTGTGACAAAATTGACCAAGAGATGTTGCATGCTATGTCCAAAAATCATAAATAACATTATGGGATATTAAAATAGCATCATACACTAATAGTAATTACCAGAAAAGGAGTTAGAAAGAAAAGACAATTTATTAAACATATTTTGACTGATTTACATGTAAAAAATGTATCTAATTATCAACTTTCTTATTGGTGAAATGTTTTAATTATTTATTCATTCTTACATGTATTCCAATTAAAAATAATATATTCAATATAGAGTCTCCTTTAAGAAGATATAGATTGCTGATCTTATTAGATTTTAGGTTTATGACATCTTAAAATATGTGAAACACTGAAAAGTAATTTATCTACAGGAGAATTTATTGCACTTCATAATTTTTCCAAAAGATAAAGATAATTTGACTATATATTAAGATTAAAAATGTACTTAATGATGGCACTTGCTAATTTGGAAAAGTATGATTTGAGAACCACACAATAATCCATTGAAATGGTAAAAAATCCAAATGTTTTAAATAAAGCTGATGAAATGTAATGTATTACAGCATTTGGAGACCACTTATTTTATTTTTTTCTTCTAATATAAAATTGAAATCAATTAATGGTAGAATTGATGAAAATAAATATTTTGTTAATCCGCATATTCTGAATGCTCAAAAAATTCAAGATCAATCTCATTCTTTATCTCACACTTAGCATTACTACTTGAGATCTAATGGTTGTTCTTTAAAAACTTCACCTTGACAATGGCAGATGCTATTTCACCAAAATATTGGAAAATGATACAAATAATACATGGTTTAATCCCAAAACAATTTTATTTACCTCATATAACTGAAAATATATTTATAAATTACAATAGGAACTGATTAAAAGATTACATCAGGAGACAACTACAGACATAAGAATTAATGAGGGACAATTTTATTTGGTATTCAATACATTACAAATAAAACAAACGAAAAACACTAACACATTTCTAATGGTTAGAATATATTCTCCTTCTTTATTTAAATTTGAAGTAGATTTTAATTATCAACTGCATTATAAATTTTTATTTTTTTTATTTTTAATATTATTCTAGTAATACAGACAAATCCATAGCCATCTATAAATATAAAGCATAATCACAACTTATTATTCATTGGTCCATTGTATAACTTATCTAAATCATGAGATGATCCACTATGGTTGAACAATTTTTAAAATTTTCTTATTCTTTTGATTGACATGATTTTATTTTATTTTACTTTTATTAAGTGTCAAAATCACTACCATATTTTACCAATAATTTGGTACATCTTTATCATTTATACACTTTGGTATATAGCTTTCCCAAAATATGAATAATTTCATCATTTCCTGGAGCATTTGCTTTGCTTGTAGCCATAATTGCAAGACTCATCCCTTTATTTAAATTTATTGACAATTCAACAAAATTGTGATAATTGTAGTGGCTATTTTTATATTCGTGTTTTTATAGATAAATTGTTACATTTTTTTTCCTACATATTCAGAATATATTTGTATTTTTAGTAAGAATTATTTATTTTTCACAACCTAAATAATTCTTCTTCTAAATCAAAAAGATTGGTTTATATTTATTTTTCAATTTTTTTTCCTATGCTTTTTTTTTTCAATTCACAGTTATGTCATTATTAATTATTTTTTTACCATCTTTTTAATCATTTTACCCAACTTTCAATATTTTTTAATGGATCTTTTTTTTTTTACATTTTCAGAGTTCTTTATTCATCCATGCATTCAATTGTCTCAGATAAAAGTATATTTTGCTCCTTTTTTATATTTAGCTATATTCGTTGCTATTCTTAGTAATCACAGTTAAATTTAAACTATTTTATAATATCTGTCAAAATTTTGAAACAATTAGCAAGCTATCAACTATTTATTTTATATTTCTTACAAAATTATTTTCTCTCTAATTTTGCCTTAACATATATTATAAATCTTTCTAACTGATGCGCTTCCTATATCGAATTTGTTAAGAACATGACTATCTAATATAAGAAAACATATTCAATTCTACTTTTAGTTCCATTTGGATATTTCCATGCCTATACCTGTTTAAAATTTTTCACAACAAATGAATTAATAATATATATATATATGAAATATAATCCTTGTCGCTCAAGACGAATTTCCCTCCCTTTTTTGTCCCCGTCGCGTTTCGCGGTTGTTCGCGGGAGGAGGTAACAGTCAAGCCCCTTTCAAACTTTTCGTTGCAGTTCGCCGAAGTCTCAAACCGCCGCAGCAGTTCATGGGTCGTCTCGTCAGTTCCCACATAGACAAAGTCTCTGCAATATATCTTGCGAAAACTTAAAGGTACTTTATGAAAAAAAAAACGTGTCCCGCATCCTGTTTGATCAAAGTGGCCTTTCCAAACCCGAACAGGAATTTTTTCATACAAGGAGTCGAATTACACCTCTTTCTTTGCTCCCTCCGTCGCGTTTCGCGGTTGCCGCGTGGAAGGATGGCTAGAAACAGGTCGCTGCCTCCGTTTGCAATTATCGTTTGCGCGTGAATTTTTCAGCCGGTAAAGCTTCAAACTCAGCCTAGCAAGCAGTTCTTAGGGTCGTCTCGTTCGTTCACCCATAGTCAAAGCCGCAAATATATCTTGCGAAACTTTAAAGGTACTTTTGAAAAATAAAAGTGCACCTCCTTGTTTTATGTCTAGGGTCTTACCAAACGAAACAAGTAAAATTTTTCAACCAAAGGGTCGTTCTCCTCTTCTTTGCTCACCTCCGTCGGTTTCGCGGTTTGCGTCAGTGGAAGGAGAGCTATGAAACAGGTCTAGCGCTCTCAGCTTTGCAACTTTATCGTTTGCGCGAATTTTCAGCTAAGTCTTCAAACCGCCTAGCGCTAGATATCTAGGGTCGTCTCGTCGTTTCCCTGTCAAAGCCGCAATATATATCTGCAAGAAACTTTAAGGCTTATGAAAATAAACGTTGTCACCTCTCCTTGTTTATGTCATAGTGCCTACCAAACGCGAAACAAGTGAAATATTTTTATAAACAAGGGTCGTTCTCTCTTTCTTTTGCCCCTCCAGTCGCTGTTTCAGCGGTTGCTTCGCAGGGAAGGATAGGAGAACAGGTCAAGCCTCCTTATAAACGTTTATCGTGCAGCTGTTTTCAGGGTCCAAATCGAGGCGTCTATGGGTCTGTCTCGTTCGTTTCCCATAGTCAGTCCTGCATATATCATTGCAGAAACTTAAAGGATAGAAAAATAAAACGCCCTTCTTGTTTTAGTCAAGGTTTCAACGAAAAAGGAATTTCATAAAAAGGGTCGTACTCCTCTTCTTTTCCTCCGTCGTGTTTCGCTGTTGTCGCAGGGAAGGATAGCTGAAACGGTCTAGCGCCCGTTGAATTTGTCGTTGCGGGATTTTCGCGGGCTTCAACTCGCCTGTGTTCTGTGGGTCGTCTCTTCGTTCCCACAATCAAGTCTCGCATTCGAAGAAAATTTAAAGGTTTATGAAAATAAAACAAGAGTCACTGTATCCTTGTTATTTATGATCAATAGTGGGTCCAAACAAAGGAAAAATTTACAAAAAGGGCAGATTCTCTCTTCTTTGCCTCCAGATCAGGTTTCGTGGGTCGGGAAGGAAGAGAAGAAACTAGGTAAAGAGTTCGGTTATGAAAAGTTATCAGTGAGGGATTTTCAGAGGTGTCTTCACTCCCTGCTAGATATCTTATGGGTCTGTCTCGTTCGTTTCACCACAGTAAGTTCTGATTATATCATTGAGAAAATTTAAAGGTACTTTTGAAAAATAAAACAAGAGTCAGACCTGTCCTTGTTAGACAAGTTGTTTTTTTTCATAATCCTTAAGTTTCTTGTGATGCAGAGTGTATGGGGAAACGAGGTCAGTGTTCTAGCTTGCTAGGCTGGTTTGGCTTTCGTCTGAATTCCGTTGGATAATTTTGTAAGGGGGTCTGCCTAGTTTCTACTCTTCCTCCACTGCGGACCTTGAATCCTGTCTGGAGGGAGAAAATGAAAGAGGAGTTATTCTGCTCTTTGGTTTTTAAAATATTTTACCTTGTTCGGGGTGGAAAGATTTTGATCAAAATAAGGTAGGTTGTGCTACTGTTTTTATTTTTCTAGTCTTTAAAGTTTTCTTGATGATATATTTGCAGAGTTGTATGTGGGTGACTGAGATCAGACCCATATAGATATCAGTGTAGGTGAGTTTGAAATGTTAAATTTAATTTATTATGAGGTTCTTATATTTCTTTTTCCTAAAAATATGATTGAGTGAAAATTTCGTTTATGTATATATATATTTATATGTTTTGTTCATATATATATATATATATATATATATATATATATCTGCGTACTCCAGGAGTCTGTGTCCCGTCTTACCATAGACAAATTTTCCCATACTTCATATGTTTCGATATTATTTAATTTTAGCATAAAAATATATCATGGTAATTTTAAAATGTTGCCTGATGTGATCACAAGCATTTCTTATGTCAATATAATCATTTTATTTTCTTTGTCACAATAATAACTTCTTGGAGCATAAACGTGAATTATCTGAAAGAGATGCTTATTATGTTGAAAAAACTACTGTCATTCCATTTTTTATTTATAATGAATCCCACCAGCTTATGTTTAAATATTTATGTCTTTATAGTAAAATCATGCCCACTTTTTAAAATCAATTGTCTCATTACTTTTTCTTATAATTTTATAAGGTCCAACATTATCCCATTTAATATGAGATAGTTATACTTCAGGCTTCATGTAATTTTTATCAATGCAAAGTGATCTGCAGCTATATGCATTTAAATAGAATGCCATTATCTATTGCAACCTAGCTTCTTATTCAGAGCATTTTAAACATCTTCATCTTGTTTCCAGACGCTCCTTTGATGATAAATTTAGAGACTTCTTATATACATATACATATATTTGCATATTTTTTATTCGTGATATATATATATATATATATATATATATATATATATATATATATATATATATATATATTCGAATAATTCGTTTTCGCTGCAACTTTTTTTATCTCTTGTAATTTTAACAGACAACATATTTTAAAAATTTAAATTTATGAAATATTTAACTCTTATCTTAAGAGAGTTTTATTCAACTTTATGGTGATTTAAAAATGACAGCCACTTCTTAAAATAAATTTAAAATTTTGATTTTAGATTTTTTAAAACTTGTTTTTTTTTAATCTTAATTTTTGATGTTTATTTTTTTATATACGTTGTTCAGTATATTTTTTTTTAAGTTCGAGTTTTAATACATTTATAAACAAAGCAAAGAAAAGAAAACAATATATATAAATGTGTTTTAAAACAGCGTGAATAATGATTGTCACATTAAATATATATATATTCTTTTTTTTTTTTTTCACTTATTTCTTACTGCATTAGTTATAAAACTACAATATATATGTATAAGTAATTTAGTAAATAAGAGTGCATATTAATATATGTAAATAAATTAAGTTGATATACAAAATATAATCATAATGCTGAAAACATACTTTGTTTGAAGCTGTAATATACATAAAGTTGAGAAAGATACATGTATTTAATGGCAACATCCAACGTTAGTTAACTAATCAGCCACCTTCCAGATAAATATAGTGACTTATCTTTTTGTATTATTAATAATAGATTTACCAATTTATTATTAAAGTATCTATAAGCAATGTTTTTGTAAAATATTATAATAGTAAAGTTATTAATATAAAAAAAAATGTTACATTTATATAAAAATTGGCCGACGCTCTAGAATGTAGTTCAATAATATTAATATTTTACATAAGTGTTTAGCCAATCTATTACATAGTATAGCAATGAATCAGAGACTCCTTTCGACTTTGTAATTAAAGATTATACAGCATGATTTATTTACATATATTTCTGTGAGCTGTTATTTTATTAAATACTTATATAGACGTAAATTATTATAAAAGTTTGCATAATAAAATGAATTTATATGATTCTTACTATTTTTTTTTTTTTAAAAAGAACAGGTTAGCTTGACAAAAAAAATCGCTATATTTGTTTCAAGAATTGTTCTAACTTTTTGCAGCTAATGGAGAAAGTTGTTCTGTCATACATTTAATTTTCACAGTCATTTGCCAGTCCTCTACAAAGCATTGTTATCAAACAAATGATGTTTCCAGAATTATGATTGATATATAAGTTGTTTGCACTTATTATTTATTTGCAATGTTTTGTTGTTTGTTTTTTTTTTTTTAAAAAAGAAACAATTTTGAGTAGTAACCTGTATATTTACTATCTTGGGATCATTGAGTTTGCCTTTAATTTTGTCAAACCAAGTCAAAATTATTTATGTTGTTAAATAAAGCAGTACTTGCATATTGATAAAGATTGATCAACATATATAGGTTATTTATTAAAGCAGGAAATAATGATAATAATGTTTCAAGCATTAGGCTTTCAATGGATAGAAAGAAAAATCTATCTGATATCAAACGACACTTACATCATCACATAACGTATAACTCATAAAATGATTAGTTATACTGGCAAAATTTAACATTTTAAAGTTGAAATATTTCTATATGGTAAATAAAAATATCTATACTTACTAAATGTTTATTTAATAAAGTTAATAGGTTTTCTTATTTGCTCAGTTTATATTTTGTCATTTAATATGTCTTTAATAACTCCATGCTTTTAATTATTAATAATTCAAAACACTAAAGCAAATGACATTTTAAAATTATTTTGTATAGAATATTATAAAACCAAAAAATAAATAAATATGCAAAAATGAACTGAATGAGGCAGGGAAGAAATTGAAAAGTAGAAAGGCAAGTGGCTTAGATTGATGGGCAGCAGAGATGGTAATGAATTTAGGGTATATAGGAAAAATAAAGCTATTATTCTGTTTTAATAAGATGGTACAGAAGAGAGTTTTTCTGGCTAGTTGGAGTAATACAAGGGTAATATTATTATTTAAAGGAAAGGGTAAAAATCACAGAAAGTTAAACAATTATAGACCGATAATAATGTAGTGGTGGAAATGCAAGGACGTTTTAGATCAGATAGGCATATAGAAGATAGTTTATTTGTATTTACACAACTTATAGATATAAGTAGGAATTCAGGTAGACAGCTATATATGAGTTTTATAGATATAGAGAAGGCATATGATAAAGTAAATAAAATAGATTATGGGTAAGCTTAGAAAATTTGAGAATGGATGAAGCCTTAGTGGATATTATTAAGAAATTACATAAAAATAATTACTATATGTATCAATTAGGGAATATAGAATCAATTAAAGTTAAAAATGGCATGGGACTAAGGCAAGGATGCCCTATGTCACCTATTTTTTTTTTTTTTTGTATTTTAGTGAAATGGAGAGAGCAATAGAAAGATTAGGAAGAAGGATAGAGATACTGTTAATAGGTGGCAAGGGAATATATACTTTGTCAGGTCTTTTTTGTGGATATCTTTTTGTGTGCAGAAAGAAGAGAAGATATGGAAGTTATGCTGAGGACATGTGCAATAGTGGGTAAAGAGACGGGGATTAAATTTAGTGAAGAAAATTAAAATATAATGATGATTAATTCTGGGGAAAGAGAAGATAGAGAATTTTATTGGGCGATATAAAGTTAAGTGTGGTGAATAGATATAATTATTTGGGAATCATCTTAAGTAATCAGAAAAATTGTTTGGATGAATAGGGAAAAATTGATAAATGAAGCAAAAAAAAAAAAGAAAGGGATTGATAAAGAAATTAACAGTGTTTTCATATAAAAATATATGGTGTAGCTAGAATTGTATGGAAGGGAGTTGCAGTAGCAGAATTAACATATGGTAATGGTGCATTATGTGTTAGTAAAGGGGTATTAGTTTACTTAGAAAAAGTACAAAAAGATATAAAAAGACATGCATTGGATGCAGATGTGTGGATGGCAAGGGAGGCAATTGAAGAAGAAATTGTATGGTCAATTTTTTATATGAGAGATGCAAAAAGTAAAATGAAAATGTTTGGTAGGTTACAGTTTATGGATAATAAAAGTATAGCTAAAATAATATTTAATTGGGTTACGAGTAAAGGGCAGGCAACAAGATGGATGAGAAAGGTAATGTGGTAGGCAAAAGATTTGAATAAATAATTTATATCAATATACTTGTACAAAGGTGGGGTGATTGTATTAGGAGGATTGTTGAGTGTTATAGTGGTAAGGAATGGGATAAAAGAATAGAATCATTAATAAAAATAGGGAGTTGGAGAGATGGAGAACTAGTATGGAGAGTAAAAAGAGTTTATATATATATATATATATATATATATATATATATATATATATATATATATATATATATATATATATATATATATATATATATATATATATATATATATATATATATATATACACACAGAACATTAGGTGTGAGTTAACTTACAATAATAGCAAGAAAAGTAGTTTATTGTTTAAGGTTTGAACAGGATTTTAGAACAAGAGAATGTACATGTAAATGTAAAAATATGGGTGATTTAGTCTACAAATTGTGTAAGGAAGGCATAGAAAATATTAGGCATCTGTTAATTGAATGTAAATGCTTAAAAGCAGAGAGGGTACAAATAATGATGTTATGAAAGAATAAATATGAACAAAGTGATTATACAGAAAGTGGGTTATTGGTTATTATGCTGGGTTTGGAAAAAGATAAGGGGTGTGTAGATATAAAGGCCATAAAGTTGACAAATATTATGTTGTGGAAATGGGATGGAGCAGATTATGAGAAAACTTAGGTTAAGAAATGAAAAGGGAAGGTAAAGTGGCTAACAGGTTTTTCTGGGCATAGTTGCTGAGAGATTCCTGACTCCATTTAAGGAGAAGTCACAGTGGATCATATCACACCACATCTAACACATTGAAAAAAGCAAAACAAATATTTGCTGAAAATACTTTTTTCTTTTAATATTTTTTATTATACATATACAATTACTGCTGTTATATAAAGAAATTTTATTTTATATTATATCAAGTGATTTATGTAAGTATAATATATGCATACAAGTGTGTATCTACATATAATGTCTGTTTTCTAAATTGGAAATTTTTTTTTCTTTTTTAAATAATTTATATTGAAAGATGTGATATGTTGGACTATTTCCATCATTTATGAGTGAATATTGAATGTATAGAAAATTTTAAACTTTATTTAAACTTTTCAAATACAAACAACTTGTTAGTTATAACAGTGTAATTACTAACCTGTATTGTCTATTTGTGTGTTATTACTAACAAGTTGTTTGTATTTGAAAAGTTTAAATAAAGTTTACAATTTTCTATACATTCAATATTCACTCATAAATGATGGAAATAGTCCAACATATCACATCTTATAATATACCATCATTACAAACCTTCAGACAATTTATATTGAATTTTTTTTTTATCTTTACAAATTATGAAAAAAAAAATTTTTTTTATTTATTTGGATAATATAATTTATTTATATTTCTAAAGTAAAACAACAAGAATAGTATATATTAACAAATAAATGTTTGAATACACTAGGATTGGTTTAAATTATAATAAATAATTATCTTGAATTAATAAATGAATACAATTTTTTTTTATTTTCTATGTTTCTGTTATTCAATAATAAACCTATTTTTTTCATTTTTTTCATGTGTCATAGCATTGGCTGGGAAGCAAACCTGCAAACCTGGGACAACTGCTTGTAAGGTCACTGTGTTGATCTCTCAGCCAACAATGATTGACAATAATAATAAACCTATTTTGTCTCTAAAATATATCATAGTTTCCAAATTATAATAAAAACGTATATAAACATAATCAACTGAGTAGGTATAAATACCAATTAAATTGCTAATTAAATTATGAATTTTATTATTGAATAGCCAAAAAAAAAATTGATCACTCTGAAAGTATATATGTTTCCAGTGTAATTTCTTTTAACATCTTCTTTTGAGTGTAGCTCATCCTCAACATTAAAATTATAATTTCATTCTTATATTAATATAACGCAGACTATCTTATTATTAAAGTGTGATTACAGTATGAAATAATCTATTTTAAGCCTATTTGAATATGGGTATAAAGTTAGCCATAACACATTTATATAATTTCATTTAAAGTAGTTAAATAGTAACTAATGTGGCTAAATATGCCATTAAATATAAGTCATCAATAAAACAGCAATAGTTACCAATAATTACATAATTGTAAAAAAAAAAAAAATCAATTATTCATTTTGCATGATGTATATATGTTAAGAATTACTCTTTTCAATTTCTGCCTTGAGTATACTTAATCCTCATCATCATTGCTTTTCAGTAAATCAGAACAGAACAGAGGAATAATCAAAAAGATAACATTATTTTATTAACTAATCATATTTAGGTTAGTGACAATTTGTATTGTTTTTTTTATATTATTTTATTGCTAAAATAAAAACAGAGACACATTAACATTCCAATAATTATTATTTAGTTGAATTGTCCTTGTGTCAAATAGTTAAAATATATCTAAGCAATATGATATGTAAAAAAAAATATTCGAAGGACTATGTTCAGGGATCACTTGTTAATGCTGGAAAAGCTCTTCGGGGACACTTGGGGGCAACTTAGGCCACTGGATGAAGAGCCTATCCTCAGTTATGCTATTTAAATATTAATTCAAGGTTAAAAAATAAATGATCCAGTTAGATGAAGAATAACAAAGGAATTGCTCCCAATCAAAACACGAACTGCATAATGACCACTGGCTAAGTCACTAAATGAAAAGCCAGTTATTCTGATATAAAAATAATCACATAATAGTTACAGACTAAGTTGGAATGAGGAGTTTCTACTCTGATCATAAAATTAATTTGTCATAATAATTGTAACTAATGTTCAAACGGATATATTTTCTAATTGGGAAAATTGTTTACTAATGATTGTTGTAATAAGTGTAAAAAACCTAAACAAATGTACACCAAAAAGATTTATACTGTAATTGTATGCATATTTTCCTCAATAAAAAAAGAGAAATACAGCTAACTAAAAAATATTTTACTTCCATCCAGATTTGAAATACAAGCTTGAGAGCATAGTAGGCAAATTCTTCAACGATTTATATCTAGAGTTCTTTAAATACATATGTGTGTAATCTTAATTTTAAAGATATTGCAATTGAATGATTATAGACATATGTATTATTAAATATCTATATATATATTAGAAAGATACAACTTTATATTATAATTCAGTTAATATTCCTATTATTAATAATTATTTTTTAAAAACATATGCCTTAAAGATTAGTACTTTATCTTTAATTTTTTTTCCTTATAAATATGTGGTTTATTTTATTTGCCATGTTTACTGAGTTTCTGCTTTCAAAACTGCTTCAAGATATCTGAAAATCGAAACTTTGATTGTAAATTTTAATCAATAATTCCACTCTCACCACAAGCTTTATTATTATCTATATTGATTATAAGTCAATAACAAAAATAATGATTTAATCATCGAATTGATTACAACTAAACTTCAAATCGTCGAATTTATAACTCAATTTGTGTATCACACTTTCACCAAATCAATTCATCCTTCATTTATATCTAAATATTTATTTCTTTTGCAAGCACACACACACACACACACACACACATATATATATATATACATATATATATATATATATATATGAGGCATGTATTTTCTGCTGTTCGTTCTTATAAAATTAGTTCTTAAAATTCTTACGATTGACATTTCTGCTATGCATATAAATTTTCAAACATATCTAGAGTTGGTAAAATTTTGAGCCTGACATGAATTATAAAAATAGTTTTGCTTGCTTAAGCTAATTTTTAATTTATTACAATAATTTTAAAAGTTTACTTAATATTTGTATTTTTCATCAGACTTGCTAATTGTATTCCATGGTAAAGATTCGATTTTTTCCCACCTTCCAGCTAAAAGTTTTCGAAACCATAAATTCTCAACTCATGGTACTCGATAAATAAACTATTTGTGAAAAATTATATTCAAATCTGGTAAAAAAAAAAAAAATTAAAACTATGTCTTCATTATATTGATCACTATTCTTTGTTCTATACCACAGACAAAAATATACAAGCTTATGGTTCGTTGTACTTGAGATTAATTTACTCTTATAACTAGATAACGTAGAAACCGATATTAAAAAAAAAAAAGTTTTTTGACAAAACAATCTCAAGGTTTGAATTAATTAAAATGATATTTTGATTACTTTTTTACATAGTTTTTATATAATAATTTTGGAAATGCTATGAATAATAATATATATTTTATTTCTAAATAAATTAAATACTGCGTTTAACTTTTATTACAATAATTATATTTTGTATACCAAAAACTAAAATAAATATTTTTTATTCGCATAAGTATTATTTTATATTTATTTTCATGCCGAAATTTTTTTATATAACGATAATGGCATGCATAAATTTTATTAAACTTTGGTTGTACACAAAACCGTGAAGAATGAGGGTCGATGTTCTAGACACTTGGTAACTGTTCAATATTGATTGGTTAGTTGTAGTGAATAAGGATTGAATATCTGAAAAAAAAATTTAATTCTGATTACAAACTGAAAAAATCTTAAAATTTAACATATCTGAATTCTAACTTAAGTCATAGAATCATATATATAGATGCACTATCTTTTCATTTGATAAACACACGCGCGCGCACAAGCAAACACACACACATATATATATATATAAAACCACCTTTAAAATATCTACAACTATTTTTAAAATATTCTATTTATCACCCAGTTGATGGTTGATCTTACCAAGCCGAAACATGATCATCTAGTCTTGTATGGGTTACCCTCTGTATTATTTTTTTGTTTAAATCTGACAACTTTTAGTTGAAATAATATTCACCTTGTGGGGTTAAGATTTTAAGGAAGAACTGATACATCTGAAGTAATAACAAGATTGAGCAAACATTAAAGAACGATCATTCATATATATATATATATATTAATTCTAATATTTTCACGGATAAAAGAATAAATAATAATATATATATATATATATATATATATATATATATATATATATATATATATATATATATATATATATATATATATATATATATATATATATATATATATATATGATGGTTGATTATTTACAATAAATTGATTAACAAAAGTTTGTGTTTTTTTACTTCCTTTTACTTTAAAATTAGATGATTTATTAAAACTGATTTTAGAAGTAAAAGTTAAAAAAAAAGAGATTTCCATAAGACTGGAATAGCTGTATTTTATCTCACTTGTTTAAACTGCTTAGATTTTTTAATATTTCAGTAGACTCTAGTCATAATTATTCTTAAATCATATTTTTCCAAATTAGCTAGTATTTTAGTATATGAAGGACAAATGTGTGATCCATTTCTAAAAAATGTGATGTGAAGGTTGATGGAATCAACTTTTGATTGAAGATATGTCCATGCTACCTAACTCTGACACTAGCATATCTATTTCATTGATCCACAAAGCTTGTTGGGAATTGGTAAAATGATAACACCTTGGACTTTTAAAAATAGGAGGTCTTTAGGTCTATGGAAAATAGTCATCATTTTTTTTGCTCATGACAAAGATAATATTAATATTGAAATTAAATAACTTTCTACAAATATTATTAACAATTCATTTAATACGAAACAAAACAACTTTGTAACTAGTTGTAGAGTTGTCAATTTTGTCATCTTTGTTTGAATATCATTATTATGTAAAACCTTATATATATA
This sequence comes from Epiperipatus broadwayi, assembly GCA_028023455.1. Taxonomy (NCBI): domain Eukaryota; kingdom Metazoa; phylum Onychophora; class Udeonychophora; order Euonychophora; family Peripatidae; genus Epiperipatus; species Epiperipatus broadwayi. The sequence continues at coordinate 505,025 of JAQFVV010006371.1, read as the reverse complement.
TATATATATATATATATATATATATATAAAATACATATTTTGCGGGTTCATCCGTGTTAAAAACTTTTAATATCAATTTACTGACGTTTCGACTTGGTCACACAAGCCATCCACAGAGTTATAAAAAGGTAGAAAGACGGTTGTAGAGGCGCTACAATCACTGGTTTGAATAAAACATTAAAAATCCCACCAATAGCAAAAATGTTAAATTTAAGAATGTTTTTTAAAGAAATCTTTCCAAATAGGAGGAAGTTTGCACGTATCATCTCGCTTATTGATACAATCTGGCCTTTTAAGTATCTCAATGGCTTCTCTGATTTTGCATTGGTAGAGATTATCACATCTGGATATGATCCTGGTACTAGAAAAATCTATTTTATGACCTGAATCTATAGTATGGAGTGAGAGTGCTGATGATGATGAGTGTTGTTTAACTGCATTAGCATGCTCATCTCTCCTAACACTGATGCGACGATTACTCATACCTATGTAAGAAGCTTTACAATTTTTACATGAGATTTGATAGACACCATGAGATTCAAGAGGGATTGAATCCTTAGGCTTGGTTATTATATTGCTGATCTTTTGATGAGCAGAAAATGCTGTATCTATATTATAGCGTTTTAATATACGTCCGATACTGTCTGTAGTTCCTTTTACATATGGAACACAAATCCTAATAGCTGATTTATCATCTTTTTGTTTCCTATTTTGTCCATTTTGGGCTTGAAATAAGGCTTTTTTTCTAAATCTGTAATTATAACTATTTGCTAATAAAACACTATTAATATGATTTATTTCTTCTTTCAGATGTGTGTCATCTGAAAGGTTAATTGCTCTATTTAAAAGAGTTTTGGCTACAGAAACTATCTGAGTTGGGTGATGATGAGAATGGAAATGTAAATATCTGTCTGTGTGTGTATCCTTTCTGTAAATAGAAAAAGATAAACTATTTGGTGTTCTGGTGACTAGAACATCAAGAAAAGGGAGTTTTCCATCAGACTCTGTCTCCATTGTAAATTTAATATGAGGATGCATATTATTTAAATGTAAGAAAAAATCATCTAATGTATTTTTTCCATGTTGCCATATGACAAAAGTGTCATCTATGTATCTGAGCCAAATGAGAGGTTTTAAAGATGATGATTCTAAAGCACGAGTTTCTATATATTCCATGAATAAATCAGCTATTACTCCTGAGATAGGTGAGCCCATAGGAGTACCAAAAACTTGTCTGTAATGCTGTCCATTGTATACAAAATATGTATTTAAGAGACAATGTTTAATCAAAGCAATAATATGGTCTGGTAAATTGCAACGTTGTGAGATTATATTTAAAGCTTCATCAATTGGAATGTTTGTAAACAAAGACACGACATCAAAACTGACCAGAATGTCACTAGCATTAATTTTTAAACTTTTTAAAACAGAAATAAAATGAAGAGAGTTTTTAATATATGATTTAATAGATGGGATTGTAGATGGAAAACCAGCAATATTATTTTAAACTCTTTTATTAAAGAAACTCGGAAAAATTTAGACAAAATTGATAAAGTATTGCTACATTTACGTTTATTCCTTAGTAATAAAATACATCCTTTACTGTGGACTAGTTTTGATCATATTGCAAGTTTTCGATCATTTAAAGATTTGGAATTGGTAACAGCAAAGCAAAAGAAAAAATTGCAAATGCTAATTAGAACACAATCCCCAAACATTATGTATCCAAATCAAAAAACCGTTTACAATTTATCTAAGAAAGCCCTCTCTACAGATGAAATTTCGGTTTTAGAAAAAGGTTTCAATTTTGCTTTAACACCTTCCCGGATACCTTTTGAGAAAATTGTCTGTAATGTTGAATCAGCTCTTGATAAAATTGATTCTACATCGGCTGATTTAGCTAGAGCTGAGATTTGTAATATTTTTAAAAAAGCTAAGCTTCCTAAAAATAATTTTTCAAAGAAAGAAAGACAAGCATTAAATAATATAAAATCGGACAAATCAATTGTTGTACTTCCAGCTGATAAAGTTAATGCCACAGTTGTAATGGATCGTGACATTTACCATAATAAAAGTTTAGATCTGCTTAGTGATAAAACTTATAAACTATCAAAAAGAGATCATACTACATATTTGGAAAAAACAACAAAAGCTATTATTAATAAATCACCTATTGAAACAGAGATAAAAAATAAAATAATCCCTCATGAAAAATCTTGTGTCTGTCCAAAATTTTATGGACTTCCAAAAATTCACAAACCAGATACCCCTCTTCGTCCAATAGTAAGTGCAATAGGTTCTCCAACTCATATTTTAGCTAGATACTTATCGGATTTCATTAAACCTACAATTCCATCTATTAAATCATATATTAAAAACTCTCTTCATTTTATTTCTGTTTTAAAAAGTTTAAAAATTAATGCTAGTGACATTCTGGTTAGTTTTGATGTCGTGTCTTTGTTTACAAACATTCCAATTGATGAAGCTTTAAATATAATCTCACAACGTTGCAATTTACCAGACCATATTATTGCTTTGATTAAACATTGTCTCTTAAATACATATTTTGTATACAATGGACAGCATTACAGACAAGTTTTTGGTACTCCTATGGGCTCACCTATCTCAGGAGTAATAGCTGATTTATTCATGGAATATATAGAAACTCGTGCTTTAGAATCATCATCTTTAAAACCTCTCATTTGGCTCAGATACATAGATGACACTTTTGTCATATGGCAACATGGAAAAAATACATTAGATGATTTTTTCTTACATTTAAATAATATGCATCCTCATATTAAATTTACAATGGAGACAGAGTCTGATGGAAAACTCCCTTTTCTTGATGTTCTAGTCACCAGAACACCAAATAGTTTATCTTTTTCTATTTACAGAAAGGATACACACACAGACAGATATTTACATTTCCATTCTCATCATCACCCAACTCAGATAGTTTCTGTAGCCAAAACTCTTTTAAATAGAGCAATTAACCTTTCAGATGACACACATCTGAAAGAAGAAATAAATCATATTAATAGTGTTTTATTAGCAAATAGTTATAATTACAAATTTATAAAAAAAGCCTTATTTCAAGCCCAAAATAGACAAAATAGGAAACAAAAAGATGATAAGTCAGCTATTAGGATTTGTGTTCCATATGTAAAAGGAACTACAGACAGTATCGGACGTATATTAAAATGCTATAATATAGATACAGCATTTTCTGCTCATCAAAAGATCAGCAATATAATAACCAAGCCTAAGGATTCAATCCCTCTTGAATCTCATGGTGTCTATCAAATCTCATGTAAAAAATTGTAAAGCTTCTTACATAGGTATGAGTAATCGTTGCATCAGTGTTAGGAGAGATGAGCATGCTAATGCAGTTAAACAACACTCATCATCATCAGCACTCTCACTCCATACTATAGATTCAGGTCATAAAATAGATTTTTCTAGTACCAGGATCATATCCAGATGTGATAATCTCTACCAATGCAAAATCAGAGAAGCCATTGAGATACTTAAAAGGCCAGATTGTATCAATAAGCGAGATGATACGTGCAAACTTCCTCCTATTTGGAAAGATTTCTTTAAAAACATTCTTAAATTTAACATTTTTGCTATTGGTGGGATTTTTAATGTTTTATTCAAACCAGTGATTGTAGCGCCTCTACAACCGTCTTTCTACCTTTTTATAACTCTGTGGATGGCTTGTGTGACCAAGTCGAAATGTCAGTAAATTGATATTAAAAGTTTTTAACACGGATGAACCCGCAAAATATGTATTTTATATATTTAACCCGTGCAAATCTTCGTTTTAACATATATATATATATATATACACATATGGATCAATAATGATCCCAATAAATAAAATGTTATATATATATATATATATATATATAACATTTTCATTGTAATCATTAGAGAGTGGAATATTTTTACTTGGTGTTGTTTCATCATATAACCACAAGATATAGGTCAATGTACACTTAAATAAAGAGAGAAACTCATCCTCTCCTAACACTTTAAATACTGAATCATGGTTCAAGAATAGAATATATCTGTAATACCCCATAGAAATATTATTTCAGCCACACACCCTCTTTAAATAAAGAAAGCTCAAATTTTAGCACTCCATTTTAATATTTTTCGGGATAAATGATTTTATACTATTATTTTTAGGAGATTCTGAGCAGTAAAAATAAAATAGCTAAATAGTTGATATTTTAATACAATAACAACAGAGCATCTTCGTTTTCAAACCATAAGGTGTGTGAAATTTAAAATCATTTTTCTTTTATTATTTCATACTCAAATTCTATTTTTGAGAAGTTTTAAAATGGTTTTATTCTTCAGTAGCTTTTTTCAAATATTGTTTATTTTCTTCACTTCCCACTTCTCACTTATGCTCTTGGGATTTCTAATCAATATTATGGGGAAAAGCTGCCTAAGTCCCTTGTGGCTGTGAAATAACTAAGCAAATACACTATCCTTAACATTAAGCAAGTGATTTAGTTTAGTTATCTCAAAACTATAGGGGAATTGGTCAACTCTTTGTTTTATTTCATATTTATAATGCTGTCTAAATTTAATATTTATTATTTTAACTTCTAATTTGATGGTCAATAGAGGGATGTTAAAAGTGAGATGCAGACTAGCGTCCTCTTAAATAAGATCTTATAATTAATAATTTATATAATTTATATCTTGTGTTGCAGCAAATTTATTTCATTTACATTAAAAACCTAAGAATAAAAATATACCTTCTATTTTTTAGTTTGCTTATATTAAGAAGTTGGTCAGATCCTGTCCTTTATATATTTTAATGTTATGTGAATTTTTTAAATACATATATATTTCTTTCAAGAATGTCTAATTATCAAGTGAGCAATCTTGATTTAAAGATTCAATGATTCATAGACTTTCTATTGAATTATAAGGACTGTAATGATTGGCTTTTAAAAAAAATGTTTAAAAACAAATACAATATTTTAATATAAATAAATTTGTTAGATTGATAGCTTATGAAATTATGGAGTGCAAATCAGCAATGCTGTGAATTAATGGAATTAGTTATGTATTTTTTTTATCAATAAAATGTGGGAGTATTTATGTCATACTATCTGGGTTCATTTGTGTATGTTTCAAAGTGCGATTATACCAACATCTTAGCTTAGTTGTAACAACCATTAAGTGAGAAAATTAAACATTAAAGTTATAGTAAATAATATAAGATTCTATATAAAGGAGATGCATACAAAATGGATAATTGAGTTTTATCCTATATTAGTAGAAATACTGATAAAGTATTTATTTGAAATACAGGTATTCTTCATACATCTAGAGCTTAATTATAAATACAGAGGATTGACTTCTGTTTGAATAATTTTAACATTTATTACCCAAAATTTGATTGCTACATTTGAAAATCAATTATATAAAATGGATAAAGTTTGACTCATGTGGTTTCTGGTTTCAGTTGTTATGTGCAGTTGTATGTTATCTTATTATGAAGAGAATATCATTAATTTTTTTTTTTTCAATTAGTTCTTAAAGGTTATTTTGGATACATTAATGACGTGCTTATTGTTGCATGACTTGTTATAATACGTCTTTTTTATATATTAAATGTTACGGATGATTTGAAATGGATTTATACTTCTGAGGGCAATGTACATAAAATAAAATATTTTGATTTAAATTTACAGTGAAAATATAATATTATAAATTAAATGTTCTTAAAACTTTTATCAATTAGCAGATTTATACATATCAAGTGAAATGTAACTTTTATGCAGAAATTATGTGAATTTAGAATATTTTTGTTTAGAAATAATATTGTATGTAAATTTTCAAGTGATAAATAATCAAATATTGAAATATATGCTAAGGTATTATTGAATATAGAATATAATAAGAAATATATACATTTATACATAGATGAAGGAAGAAGATTATTGAAGAGAAAACATGAATTTCATTACGGTATACAAATAATAGAGTGTGTAATATGATTATGTCATTGGTTTCTTCTTATTTTAATATTTTATTGAATGTTGGATAAAATACTGGTAGATTAATTATTAATGGCAAGGATATTGTTGATAAAATCAACAAGTATCATACTTGTGCTGATGCAGGTCCATTTACATAGGTGAGTCAAAATGTGCATTGAAAAAAGAGAAATAATGAACATGAACATTTATGTAATAAATTGTGATATATTGGGTACAGATTTAAATCTATATTTTTGGAACATTGAGTTACTTATAATTAAAATTTTGCTTTGACAGGGTTTTTATTTTATTTGTCAAAAACAATTTGGAGAAAAGAAAAATGAAAGGTTCATATATTTTTTTATAAATATGTCACATTAATAAACAATATAATTGTATCAATATACATAAAACCTGGAAAGTCAGCAACTCATGTGTGAATGTTCAATGAGATTTATTTATTTTTAATTTTAACTATTAAATGCTACTCAGGATGACATACATGGCATCAGCTTTTTATAGCTATTATTTATTTTTTATAATGATATATTGAATACCGTATACTCAATTCCAGAGTTTACACACACACACACACACACACATATATATATATATATATATATATTGTAAATATCGATAAGTCTATCTATATTTTAAAAATTATCATTTGTTATATATATAAAAAAAAACCTCTTTGAGTTGATGTTTATATATGAAGTATTATTATTGTTTATGGTTATTAAGTATAGTTATTGTTTGAAGTTATTATCTTATTTATATGTTGATGGTACATCGTTATGAATATTTAATTATTATAAATAAATAAAGACATATAAATTGTTGATTATATAAAAAAAATTATTTTATTTGCAGTGATTATTAAAAAAATGCAATATTATTATTTATGTATATTTTTAAAGCTGTCAAGTAAATTTTCAATTTAATATTTTATATATATATATGTTTGATATTTTTTTTTTTTTTAATGTTAATTGTTTAAAAGAAAACATGTGTAACGATGGTTTTCAAAACAGCATTTGCTAGCACGTGGAGCAACAACAAAAGGAAGCCATTATTATTATTAGGATGGTGATTAAAAAAACAAAAGGATAAAATTTTGTTGTACTTCGTTTCTTTGAAGTTACCATTCTTCAGAATATTGGAATAAGATAGATTTTTATGGTAAATACATAAATCATGACAGGCTAATAGAGATATATCGCAGCCAAGAGGCTGCACCGTTTTCTTTCATTTATTCCAAAGCAGTTTAAAAAGAAAAAAAACTAAGAAAATTTCAATACATATATTTCATCGCGTCTGAAGCCGAAATTTGACATAGCTATCTGGAATCTATAATGGTCAATCTAATAATAATCTGGAGATAACTAGAATTAATATATTGGATTTAACATTTCAATTTATTTATTTATTTTTCAAGGAAAGAAATTTTAGAAGGAAAAAAATATACATACATCCAAGAATTGACAATTTTCTCTAACGCGATAGTTTCTTCACCTTAACTAGAATGCATTCTAATATTAAACGGATAAAGAAATAAAACAAAGGAATAAGTTGACTTTTGAAGGAAAACTGGACATGTGAACTTTGAAAGGTAGTTAATAATTTTATATGTATAAATGATATATAAATATATTTTTGAGATTGATATTTTTGTTTACTTTTATTTTTCATTATAAAAATATAACGTTTTATAAATATTCAATTCAAGCGTCTTGTTTTCTAACAGCAATAAATGTTTAACAGGTGTTAAAATTAACACTTAAGTAATTTAAAATCTTAAAGTATGGCTTATAAGTTTGGGTTACATATGAATTGTTATGTATATTTTAATAAGTAAATTTATATTCGCAAATTTTTATTATAAAAAAAAAAAATGTTTTATTATTAATTTATTTCCACATTTTTTTTTTTTTAACTTTATATAATGATTCTTATGCATACCAAAACAATAATTTATATATATTTGCTGTATATAATATTTTTTTTTTATTATTTTAAATATCTGAAAAATATAAATATGGATTTGTATTTATATTGATATCTACTTGTTAAGCACAGATATGTCTTTATATATTTAATATATATACTTATTGCAAGTATATATGTATAATTATTATTTGGGTTTGTATTTAAAACATTGATATTACCTAAAATTAAACCATAATATAAAATAAAGGATGTACTATTTGTTTTATAAGTAATGCCTTTGTAATTTATTTGAAAGAGTATTAATATTTATTCTTATTTTTCTTTTAATGCCAGAGTCATTATGAAATTAATTGAATTCACAATTTAATAGAGGATAACTTCATATTTCACTTATTGTTTAGTTCTGTAGGTCACTTACACATATTATTATTCATTGGTATGTTTAGATATACATAAATTTACATAATTAGATGTGTATATTGGATTTAATAGAATTCCCTTTGTTTCTGATATATATTTGATTAGTTAGTCACATCAACCTTGAAAATAAATTATAATGATAGATCTCATTGCTCTGTATGATTTTAGATTTATTTCATGTATAGCTAGTTGGAAGGGCATATAAACAATTTATTTAAATATAACTGGGATAATTTTGTTTTTCTTCATTTAAATTATACAATTTATTATATTAGGCTTTCTCAACAATTGGATTCATTTAGATTATATATATTCCATTACGTTTATCATCCAATGTTTGAAACATTATTTTCTTCTCATATATTGATGTTCCATTACATTTGAGGTAAAATATGTTTATATGATATGTTGCCCATTACATTTGGCACCACAAACTGTTGGTCCCAGTTAACTGATGATTGGTATAATGGAGTAAAAGTATGTTCCATTACATTTTGGACACCATAACATGGTCAGCATAATATGTTCATTTAATTATTCATTATATTTGGTGTATCAAAGTTAGGGGCTTGGTTAACTAATGATTATTGTTGCAAAAGTTCATATGTTTATTTTCATTTGAGATCATATAAAGATACATTCCATTATATTTGGCTTTCCCAATGTTTGGGGCCTTCTTTCTTTAATTTAAATGGAATGCAGCAAGTACGTTCCATTACAATATATATATATATATATTTCCATTCTTGCTATTAAAAGGTGTGAAAATTGCCTTGACAGCAGTTAGAAATATTGGTTGTTATATTTACTGTGAATGTTTAGGTGGTTACTGGTTGGAAACTATATTATATATATATATAATATTTAAACAGCATTAAGCTGTTGCACATGCGCTTTGAAGATTTTAACTATAAATAAATGAATACAAATGCTTCAAACACATGATAAAGTCTTTGGAAAAGATAGAATGGTCATCTATCTTTTTGAACCCAAACGCTTTTGTATGGGCAAATCTTAAGTGTTTGAAAGTGAAAGCGTGAAGATTCAAAAAGATAGATGGCCATTCTATCTTTTCCAAAGACTTTATCATGTGTTTGAAGTGTTTGTATTCATTCATTTATAGTTAAAATCTTCAAAGTGCATGTGCAACAGCTTAATGCTGTTTAAATATTACAGTTTATAAACATTGCGCTATATAAAAATAAAATGATTTATATATATATGTTAAAACGAAGATTTGCACAGGTTAAATATATAAAATACATATTTTGCGGGTTCATCTGTGAACCCGCAAAATATGTATTTTATATATATATATATGAAAAATCATTTTGTATTGACTAAATAATTGAATAAAAATGGAAAGCTAAAAAGTAAAATATTTATCAATAGTGTTTGCTTCATTTGTACAATCAGAGATTACATATGTAAATAATATTTGTGGGCAATAAAGTATTTTATTTAAATGGTTGGCATATGTTAGTATGCTAATTTAGGTAACTTAACAAATTTGAAACTACAACACATATATCTGAAAACTGTGAAGGTGAGAAACCAGGTGTCCTTCCTTTGACAAGATACAATTTAATCATCTCATGTTTGAGAGTATTGCATTTATACATTTGTATAATAAAATTTATATGATGAAGTCAAATTTTATTTCTTTCAAACCAGATTTAATTACTGTAATAAAATGTCACTATCAATTCTTAACATATAATTTTTTTTACTAAGCAGTATTTATTATTGTTTGCTACACTTTGAACATCAATCACAGCTCACATTTCCTGAATTTTTATTCAGATATTAGAGATTATTATTAGATATTATTCAGTTGTGGCATTTCAGAAAGGTACATACATGTTGTACCAGTTACTTCTATCTTCTTTTGATTACTGAGGGTGTCACTAGGTCACTAACAACCTAGAAAACTTAATTTATAGTGATTAAAAAGTTAATGATGTTGAATATCACCAGCTAGACCCAAGGAAAGAAAGAGACATTTTACATCGTTCAGACTATTGATAAAAGAACACAAACATCAACCAAAATAATTTTGAATAACTTCATAATTTAGTAAATTAAAAAAAAAAAAAAACATCTCAAGCACATGAAAGTTTAAAGTTTGACTTTGATTTATCTAGCGTATTTATCAAAGAGTGTATGTGAGTTTTGAAACATTAAATACCCTGGCTGGTAAGTTTGTTTTCTCACCTATAATTTAAAAAGTGGGATCCATACTATCTTCCTGCTAATGGTTTAGAAAAATCAATTACAGTTTCCTTATTTAGAGATTTCAAAAATAAAGCAGTCTTGTAGGGCAAAACAGTGCAAGTGAGATTTCTTTGGCCCATAATAAAGCATCAGGACCAAAAATGTCATATGTCTGCAAAACAGCTAATGATTAACCATGCTCACATTTCAAGGTTGAATCCAATACAAGAAAAGAAAATAGAACAAGAAAATATTATGATTTATGTAATCTTAAATAAAAGAAATCAAAATCGCCAATTTAGGAAAAATAGAACAATATACTCAATAAACTGCCAACCAAAAAATTTTTATCTGCGTGAAATGCAAACCAAGCTTATCTAAATTAATTATAGCATAATAAAAGGGACAATTGAGTTAAAAGAAAATTATGAATCACTGCTAAAGCATTTATTAAGGGTTAGTAGTAGAAAAAGAGACCATAAAGCATATAAAATAGCAATTTGCAATACACTCTCAGATAAATAAATTAAAAAAAAACAAACAAATATGGAATCTTAAAACTAAAAGTGCACAATATACACTAGTAAGAAAATACATTAGACAATTAAAAGCATTAAAGAAATATTCAAAACTTATAATAAATACAGGATTATTTAATATTAACCTGAGACATTGACAGAGATTTAAACCCTGGTTAGAATATAAAAACATTTTACCTTGAGGCATAAGGTTAGGTCTGGCAGATGTATTTATGCAGTGCATAGAGTTTATTTCATTTTAAAGTTCTGATAAAGATTTTGGTTACCATTTATATGTTTAGGGGTCTTGAGGCAATCTTTGAATCAGTTCTGGAATAAGCTTTTAAGACATAATATTGTAACAGTCAAAACACGTGTATCTCGTTAACATAGTGCAGAATTCGACCACCACACAGAACAGCAGCACCATCGAGTAGCGAAGCCACCCATGGTACCGAGTTCGAACATAGTTTATCGGTTCCACACTACAATCTACGGACAACACCTCTGATGCGACATAAGTAAACACTTCTTTAGGCATGGTGGTCAGGGAGATGCACGAGATTCATGGTTTTGTTTCCGAGTTGGCCAACAATCAAACGAATATTAATTCACATATATAATTGAGGAAATATATATAATGGGCATCGAATAAATGAAAACTTAACTACAGATGTACAGTTAAAATTATTTATTTACGTATTTAATAAAAAACATTATTAATGTTATTAATCATATTTTATATTCAGAGTTTCAATAGCTAATTGGCAATTTTATTATATATAAAATACATTTATTTATAAAGAGCATTCATTTATATGAAGGTGTAACCTAGCTACCTAAGGTTCTCAAGTGAGTATTTCTAATGCGTACTGTAGGGGATTTATACTTTGCACTGCAAGAGTCATCCGTGGTGGCGGACATACATTTATTTAATAAAATTATTTATTTTACAACTAAGGGTGAACATTTATTTGAGAGTGGATGACGAAGATAATGCCAAGGTGGAGTGATATAGAGAATGATAAACTAAATAAAGGAACACGTGGTACGCTTTAGAAGGGCGATATAAAATGGCAGCACTGAAACTGCAATGCCGTGAATAAGTTTATAAGGGCTTCAGGTTGGTCTCTACCTTGACCCGAAGAGGTAAGGTGTCACATGAGCATAACCAAGGACAAGCGGTCTGTGTCGCAATTTGCCAGCTGGCTGCATGACGGTTGTCAAGCCCTACGGGAACATTATCATGTCCACTTGTGTAGGACGACTGGGGTTAATTCAACCCTATAGAATCCGGAGTATTCACGGCGTGGAATGAGCCATCGTGGCTTCAAAACGTAACACATGTATAAGATCTAAAAGATTATGGTAATATTTAACTAGATTTCAAACTCGGCCCCCCATTATCAACGTTGACTAAAAGAAAATTGGTGACTCTCAAAGAAATGAAATTTCCGTAATTATTCATTAAAATTTAATAATAAAAAAATATCTAAAAAGGGAACTTATTACAGCGAGCATGCCAGCTGTTACGGAGTAGTAGACCCTGCATTACAATAACTGATTCTTTGAATGTGTGTCGATTTATATGAAATTTAAGTTATTTATAAAGCAAATATTAATGACAATTCGACACGCATTCAATGTTCAAGCGATTATGGATTTAGCTTTAAAACTAAGACAATTATGAGAAGGTAATATTTCAATGATAATTATAAATAAAGTGTAGATTTGAGAAATACACACCTAAGAAGGATAGAGGGAGGTAAGCTAGATTATGCGAGAAATTTACAGATTACATTAATTCTCAAATTTTAGTTTCACAAAATTACAATTTTAACATTTAGAAGTTAGACAAATAGTAAGAGATGAGCTATAGCTTATTTTACTAGAGTACTCTATAATTTGGAATACACACACAGGTACCTGTTTTGTAAGATGTTTTTGTCCATTTGTTTAATAGTAGATTGTTCGTGATTAGCAGTTTTCTTTCTTGTCTTTGGTTTTTTTTTATTGATTTTAACAGCAGCGGCTTTCTTGTTTATTTCAGGCAGCAGATCATTATGGTGTTTTTACGATGGGCAAGGTGAAGTTCGGCATATGGTGGGCCATCTCCTGATGGAGAATAATCTCGGTGCGTACTCGGTCATACCTTGGCAATATCTATTTTATTTTAAGATACTTTAGACTCTCCACTTGAGAGCAAAGCTAAAATTCAAGTGAAAGTCTCCAGCAAGTCCAAGATGGCCTCCTTTTTTTATCTTGATCTTTTAATTTTTCTGTTGAGATATTTTTAGGTTTTCTTTATCTTGCCCTCAGGATAATCAATGCTTTTGCTGGTTTTAATTAGAAAGAAATCTGCTGTGCTATTGTTTGTTTTGTTGTTTTTTTTTTTTTTTTTACATTCGTTAATTACATTTTTTTTGGAATTTTCCTATAATTAATTTATTATCTATCACTGACCGATGCTTTTAAATTTTCAAAGACAAAAGGGCATAAAATTATTTTAACTTTAATTAATTATTGCATCAGATTTTGTTAAAATTATTATTTAACAAAATTTAAACTAAGCAATAAATACGAACTTTATAAATTCAAAATAAATGATTAATATTACACAAGATTTATTTAGCTAAAGAAATCTAAATTATATTACTTTATCCGTATTTATTGCCTTTAATTTGAGATCGAAATGTGTGCATGTTTATGTTGAATTCTACATATATTTATACATTTTTAATATTGTTACACACACAACTCGATACCAAAAGTTTAAATTTGGGTGGGATAGACCGGTCAGTGAGAGATGACAGAAAAAGGTGAAACTTAAGATTCGAATACGAATCTTACTGTTTCAATATGAAGGCAAATAATGTAGCTCTGGGGTTTGTTTTGGGAATGATTTAGAATGGCATGTTGTTAGGATTTCTCATAGTACGTACTTTTAGCATTATGCAGGGATGATCACTATTAAGACAAAAGTAGTCAGAAATATGATATCAGTGGAACTTCCTATTAGTAGACAGCAACATTAGAGTATCAGCAATGGTGATATAAAGACATGGACAAAAATCTTTAAATCTAAGGCAGAACAGCAATATGAATATGTATCACAAGCAGAATAACAAGAATCAGCAGAAGAGTACTTATAACAAAGAGCATACTAATAATAATCAGAAGAATAAATCAGTCTGAGACCCAGGCTGTTTATGTAAACTGTTATTTCCCTCTCCTCTTTAATTAGAACTTCTTTCCCAGGGCAAATCTCTATCTCAGGCTCAATCTTAAATAAAAATCTGACCTCAGCTCCTATCTTATCCAAAATTAATTCAAAAAACAAATGCAAAATTAAGTCTCAGCTTATCTTTTAAAATTAAATTAAAATTAGATTACGAACAAAAATGAAATAACCAGCAACACAATTAAAACTTTCCAAAATTAAAATGTTTTTTTCTCCAAAAGGGAGTAAAAATTTTAACTTAGAATGTTTTTTAAAAATAGAAAAAAAATCAAGTGTTGAAATAAAATAGATTTTAAACTAAAATTTATTGCAAATAAAAGTCACAGAATTTTAAAATAAAAAGAGTATATGTGTTATTGCACATACTCTTCATTCATAAAAAAAAAAAAAACAATATACAAAACTTTTAAATAGTTTTCTTTTAAAACTTTATAAGGAAGTAAAAATTTCTTTTAATTTTGCAATGAAACTTTTGAAGTGGATAAAGCACTCAGTTCAACATATAGAATGTCTGTCACACTATAAAATTTAGCTTAGAGAATCTGGATTTATTTAACTTTATTATTATTATTATTATTATTATTATTATTATTATTATTATTATTATTATTATTATTATTATTATTATTATTATTATTATTATTATTATTATTATTATTATTATTATTATTATTATTATTATTATTATTATTATTATTATTATTATTATTATTATTATTATTATTATTATTATTTATTAAAATAAATACATTTATTATATTAATTCATTTATTCAAAATATTTTTACACAAATACAAATTTCATTCTTCTCCTACCAAGTCCTAGTGATGCCTTTATGTAAAAAAAAAAAAAACGTTTTTATAACATTTTAGATATTTACATGAAATTTTAAACATAATATAAAATATGCCCATAATAATAACAACAATAAACTACATTTCAATAATATATTAATAATATAATAAAAATATGAATTATATAACATTAGACCCTCATATATTTTTTCTATATACTAGTTTTTTTTTTCCTTTCCATCTCTTTAATATATTTGTTAATTTGTTTTTTTATTTCCCTATAATGATGCAAGCTTCTTAATTCAATAGATAAATGACTAAATAGTTTAGGAACATAATAATTTTTCATTCTAGTTCAATATCTATTACAATATTTTGAAACTAAGTATATATTTTCTTAAACACATTTCAAATTGTTTTATATAAGGTTTTGTGAAAGTACTATCAAAATTTTGTTTTCTCTATAATTATATAATCCAGAAGTTTATTGAATAATAAAATATTATATTTGTATACACTTTTTTCTTGATTGATATATTTTTCTTCTATTAGATCAATTATTCTTTTTTTGTAGTAATGCTACTCTGTTAATATGAGAAAAGCTTGAAAAGCCATAAAGCATTATTCCATATCTCAATAAAGATTCATATAAAAATTATATATAACAAAAATATTTAAAGGAAAAATATCTTTGAGTTTGTAGGATATTGTTACAAAATACCTATTTTTTTTTAATTAGTAGAGTTGAAAATGTTATAAGAAAGTATAACTGTGAACTAGCAAAGAAAGCTGTAGAAGAAAATAAAATTCTCATGAGTGTAAAACATTTAGTATTGGTAGGAAATTTATATCTGCAATAAGAAAAAAGATGAAATTATCACTTAAAAGAGAGTTGACATCATGAAATGGGTACAATACTTTTATCAAAAATTATATAGTAATAAAGAACAAGTACCTCCTGTGTTTATTACATTTTCTGAATTGCTCAGAATTTTAAATGAAGAAATGAGACATGCAATTAAATTTATAAAGAAAGAAAAAACTCCAGATAATGATGGAATTATAATTGATATATTAAAAGAAGCAGGTGAAGAAATATAATTTTTTTAGCAAAGTTATATAACAAATGTCTAAATGATAAAGATGTACCAGATGATTGGAAGAATGCAGTATTAATATTAATATTTTAAAAAGGTGATAAATAAGATATTAGAAATTACAGTCCTATCAGCCTTTTATCAGTTTTATACAAAATTTTTACCAAGATAATTACAATTCGTATACAGAGAACATTGGATTTCTAGCAATCAAGAGAACAAGCTAGATTTAAAAGTCGTTTTAATACAGTAGATCAAATTCAAGTATTGAGAGAATTTATAAAAAGGACAGATTAATATAAGTTGCCATTATAATTTGTATTTGTAGATTATGAAAAGCCATTTGATTCTATAAACATTTCTTCAGTGATTAAAGCATTGGATCATCAAGATATAGATCCAGAATATTGTAATATTTTGAAGAATGTTTATAAAAATGCAACAGCAAGAACTAGATTACATAATACTAGGAAAGTCAATGTTTACAGTTGTGCTGCAAGAAGTATTTTGTGGATTAAAATGGGAAGATAAAGGAATAAAAGTAAATGGAGATTATTTACATCATTTAGATTCTGAAGACAATATACTTGTTTTGCAAATAATTCTTTAGATCTGCAAGAAATGTTGCAGGAGTTACCAGATGAAAGTAGGAAAGTAGAACTAAAGATAAATATTAAAAAGACTAAAGTAATGTTCAATGGATTTTCTCAAAATATTAAAATAAAAATTGATTATGATGGGTTAGATGAAGTTAGCAGCTACAAATACCCTGGCCATATTATTAATACAGATGAAAACATAATGGATGAAATTAATCATAGAATTAAACTTAGTTGGAGTGCTTTTTATAGAAATAACTTGATATTAAAAAAAATATGCCTATGTGTTTGAAAAGAAAGGCTTTTAATAAATGTGTTTTACCAGTTCTTACTTATAGATCTGAGACTTGATCACTTAATAAAAGAGCAATACAGAGACTGTAGACCACTTGAAGAAGTATGGAGTGATGCATGTTGGAAGTACTAAGAAGAGATTGAAAACACAATATATGAGTAAGAAAACAAACAGATGTTACTGACCTTATTGAAAAAAAATTAAAGACTGAAGTAGAGTTGGACTGGAAATATTTTTAGAAAAGATGATAATAGGTAGACCGAAGAAAGCTTAAACTGGATTCCAAGAGATTTAAAAAACCCAGAAAGAGACCACATGTGAGATGGGTGGATGAAATAAGAAAGGGTGGAGAATGACATGGAGAAAAGAAGCTAAAGATCAGAAAAGTTGGATTAAACTTGGAGAGACCTTCTTCCTGCAGTGCATTTATAATGTTTGATGATGATGTTTATATGATGTTTCCAATACATTTTTCATCTATTATCATTCCAATGTATCTAATATATTTCATTTTACTTGTTTTACTTTTATACAACTATCATCACATATTACATTATTGTCATATAAGCTTTCATGTGAATGCATATACCAATATTTTTATATTTTATGTGAGGAGAACATATTAACATACCTTTTGTTTTTTCTCAATTTATATAAATTTCTCTCTCAAAGTACAAAAGCACAATTTTGATGGGAATTTTTTGACATTCTTTAAATGCGATATAAAATACTATTATTTACACTTACAATAACAATAATATCTGCATATTGATTTATTGATTCTGTAATAACAATATTTTCTAGATCATTTAAGAAGAAAACAACAACAATGCACTAAGTATAGAATCAAGAGAAAGTCCATATAAATTGTTTTTGCTCATTAATTAATACATTTGTTATTTTTTCTTCCTCATATCTATTTTTTAAATAATTTTAAAAAGAACTGAGCAATTTTCCTCTAACTCCACAATTTTGTAAACTGCACATCAAATGTTATGCTAAATAATGGCAAAAAACTTAAAACCTAAAAAAAATACAGTTACATATTTTTTCACATTTAATACACTATTAATTTTATCTGTAAAATTTTCTAAAAACATAGATGTGTTTCTTTCCACTATGACTCCATATTTGTATATTTGTTTCTATTACAAAAAAAAAATTGTAAAACAATCTTTTCTCTGCTCTTATCATAGAATTAACTTTATTTCTTAATGCCTTAGATTTTAGAAAAAAGTCATGTTTTTTTTTTTTTTTACTTTTTAAAATATTTTTTTTAAATTAAGTAATATGGTTTGAAGATATTGGAATTATTCTGTCATTAATTATTATTAATCTAAATAATTTTTTAGCATTGCCATATAATTTAATCATTGCTAGTGAATTTTTGTAGATATTCTTCAAAATATTATAATATCCTGACTCTATATAATGGTTAAAATTTTATTTAATATGGCAATATCTATAGAATTAAATGATGTTATATGATCAATAAATCCAAAACATATTGAAAACATATATTCTTTGGTATTTTTCTATAATTTCGCTTCTTATGTGAACATAATTCACTTTTCTTAAACAAGTTTTAAATTCAACTTGATTTTTTGGGTTTGGTTGAATCCAAAATTTTCTATACATAATTTATAATTAGTTTAGTAAAGATTTTGCATAAGACTAATAGCAAATTATTAGGTCAGAAATATCTTATAACATTTGCATGTAGTCTATATTGCATTAGTACTATATTATGCAAAATATATAAATTTATAGAAGTTAAAGTTCTCTCCAACTATCTAATGAGCAAACATTAAAATATAATAGAAAATCTGGTAAATTAGATTACTCATAGATTTTTAAAAATCCTTTCTAAAAGTGGGTTAAAATAACATTTGGTCTGAGAATATTAAATTGAGCAACTTTTAATATGTTTTTTTTATATCTACATTGATTTAAATGTTGTGACCACTGCTTTTTCCTATAATTCCTTAAGAGTTTATAAAAAGTGACATTCGTGATAGAGATGTGATGTTCTATATGTATCTGCAACTGTTGGAAAGATCTTCATCATCAAACATTTATATAATAATTCAGGTCTTAGATTTCTAATATCATTTAATTGTGAAACAGATACTAAAAATGAATACTTGAAAATTCTATCTTGGAAATATTAAATTCAATACTTTTAATAAGGCTTTACTTGGAATCAGTAAAATTTAATTCTTGAAACAGTTCAAACATGTCTTCTATATGGCTTTAAAATCTTAGAAAAATTGCAAGTCATTTAATTTGTTTTATATATAGACATATGAGTTCCAACAAATTACCGTTATTTAATTACCAATTTGGATATATAGACACGCATGGGCATTTGGATATTAATATTTGAGTGCACTTTCGAGTTTTATTTATAGAATGTCAGTGTTAGCCTTTTTTTAAATTACAAATTATTTTTCTTACATCATTAAAACAACTTTATATTGCATTATTTATCAACATTAATAATCTCAACCGTTATCAATTCTCTATAAACAAAGAAGTCTTTCTCAGTTTATTTCCATATTTTTGATTGTATATTCATTATTAATCTGAAAAACTACCTTCAGACTTAATTTTATTATAAATGAATTATATACATTTATGTTAATAGTATTCAAACTAATTATATATATATATATAAATTCTTCTTCGATTTTTTTTTTTAAAAAATACATGTTAATAGAATTCAAAAACTACTATAACTGCAATCAATATCTTTTTTTTTTTTTATAAAAAAAATAGCCATTATAACTTGTCTTCACGTAGTCTTTTCTACGAAATATATTGAACGAAAGCAAAATGAATGTATCACCTGTCATTTCTTTTACTTGTATGAAAAATGATAAAACTTAGTTTAAACGTTTATTGATAAAAAGAAAATAAAAGAAAAAAGAATTAGTACGCCCAGACGTTATGTTAGTAAAACATGTATATAAGTGAATGATTCAAAACTACTAAGAACATTTATAAATTTATTTTACAGTTAAATATGAAACATTGTTATATATTAAATTATATTCCTAATGTATATTAATTAAATCAAATGATATCAACGGACAAAAATTACAAATGTATACTGTTAAACGTGCTTATATTTTGTTTTCATTATTCATTTTTACAGTTACATGTTTCAACAGAAAAATATTATTTATGGTTAAAGAACTATTCTGATTTGCAACAGCTACATTCAACCAGAATTTATATATATTAGAAAAAAATGAAACTATTACTCGCGTCTGCTTATATAATTTTAGCATTACATATTATATAATACTAAATAAGTCAGGATTTCAAACAATATATGCAAAATTCAGAAATAATTATTTTCAAAACTGACATAATTGGTATATCATTTGTATGTGTTCGAAAGCCAAAAAATAAAAAAATAACATTAGAGGATAACTATACAACAAATGATATTAATAGCAATAAAGTAGAAGTTACCAGGAGAAGTCAACAAATTGCTGTTATTACAGTTATAAGTGACCTCAAAAGTTAGAGTTAATTTCTCTATCATTTTATTAATATCATTTAATGATTTATGACTTATTTGTTTATAACATGTTAAAATTAGTAAATATGGTGGGTTTGCATCTGGTATGATTTTGATTTCCATCCTTATTAATAATATTGACAATATTCACAGACTCACAAAAAAATGTTCTCATTTCCAGTTTTTGTGTTTATCCCAAAATTTACTAGTGATTTAAACATATGTTTTATTTAATTCATTTTACAAGTTTGTAAAATATATTTTAATACATTCTAATCATAATAAATGCTATTAAACATTTCTGTATTTATTTTAAATATTAATTGGAAAAAATGTGTATACAAATACTCTGTTGTAGATTATATAAAATAAATTGATAGATATTTTGGAAAAGTTAATTTAAAAATATTTTCCATAATTTCTGCCCAAATTCAAAATATAGTACTATTCAAAAAAAGAGCTTACTTATAATAAATAAAATTTGTGGTAAATAATTGGAGAGTAAGATTGAAGTAACATTCGTTATTCTGTCATGACAAAAAAGGTATTGTCTTATTTGAATATATTTGATAATTGACATGTAAATTTATTTCTGACTCACAAAATATAATTAATTTTTTTTTTTATGTATCTGTCTATTTTTTTTTTGAAAATATAGTAGAAAATTAAAAATTAAAAAAATATGCACTAAGTGAATAAAACTTTAAATATATTGTGATATTTTGTTGTTGCTGTGTGT
>JAQFVV010006371.1:436121-478621 GCA_028023455.1 Epiperipatus broadwayi | reverse complement strand
TAATATTACTCAAAGATCAATTAATGTATAAATTGATATAACTTTATAATATAATAACTATTATTGATTATAATTATTTATGTCCTTCCGATGTAATGTCATACCACATGTCTTATCAAAATATGCAATACGTATATGTTCTTTTAAAATAATATTTAAAATTATTCAACAATTTCAAATTTTATAACGTATTATATTAAATAAAATTCTATGATTCTTTTTATGTTTAAACTATTACTCTTCTTTACTTGTTATTCTTATTCCTTCCTAAAAACTTCTATCTACAAAAGTCATTTTAACCTTATTTAACTTCAGAAAAATAGATGATCAATTTAAAAAAAAAATAATATTTATCCAAAATCTCATATACCTCATCATCTATATACGTTAAGCCTTCAATTAAAATATAAATTTCTACATAAAATTAACTTAACTTCAATAAAATAAAAAATAAAATATAGATTTTATATACCTCTTACTAACTTGAAAGGAAAAATAAATAACTTACACCAATAATAAATCTAATTCCTAATGTTGTAACAGAAACATTGAAATTTATTCACGAAAGAATCATATAATTATTTCTAGGTTCTCATATTATGTTGTACTAAATTTACATCATTAATTTAAAATATGCATATTAAAATAAAACTGCTATTATTAATCTTATGCGTGTATATTTTTTAAATATCAATACATTCATTCAACAATCATATAACATTTGGTTGATCTAAAGAAAACATAGCAAAATACATCAAATTATTACTATTACATAATTTTTACCATAAATGATACTTTAATGTACAGTCCGTCACACGATGTCCTCCAAGATTTCAGTTTTACAAAATAATTTCACATTTACACTCAACAATTATTCTTTAAAATATTATGTGTTGCATAATTATAAAATAAACTTTATGCAATAAAATGTTATATTAATATTTAGCTTTTTTTTTAAAAGATGTAAATGTACCTTTCCTATCTTTAATAAATCAATAATTAATTAAATATTTATGTTAGTTAATAAATAAAACATATTACATAAAATCCAACGGTGTCTTCTTCCAGCTATAATTGTTCTTTTTCCTAGGCACAAATTTTCACCAAACATTACTTCCTTTTCCGGTACATCACGTGTTTTTAAAAGTTTTATGAAAAAAAAATGAAAACGTTTTTTTTTTTAAAAAATAAAATCAGTTCCACCATAAACAAAATAAAATTAAAATAGTTTATAGGATCCAGGTTCATTTCTTTTAAAGGAAAAAATATTATTTAAAAGTTATTACTTTTAGCATTAGTCTATAATTTATAAAGTTCTTGTTTAATTATTTTAATTGATTTGGATATCCACGTAAATTTGATTTGCACATTCATTAACAAATATTTAGGTAAGATTACTTTTAGATTCTTCTGTACGGCCAGCGTTCAGACTTTAATAATATAATAACTTTATTTACAGGTATTTCTTTACCCATTAAATTTCCAATTTATTTGCCTTTTAAAACTGTTAAAATTTAGTCTTTTAAACCATAAAGACTTCACAAGGCAAGTATTTATGTAATCATTATTATTTACCATCTTTACTAAGTTATATACTTAGATTTATAATTTACAAATACTTTCTTCATAAAGAAGTATTTTTCATTCTTTTAAATATCTATTTTATAAAAATTAACTACTATTAGCTTTTAAATTTATACAAAGTCCCAACGTATTACTTTTATGCATCTAATAACTCTCCTAGTTAATCCAGCGTCTGTTAAATTTTCAGTATAAAATCTCCAATACATTTCATCCTTATACGATGTTTCCATGACTATTTGATAGTAAATTGAGCTTTGATCGAGACGATAGGAAATTATAATTAAAATTAGCACTGCATATTTGTCGGTAAACTTTTATAAATTATTTTAAAAAACTACTCTCTTATAATTTTAAAACGATTTTGAGAGCGTCTATAATTACTTAGCTATTTCTAATAGCACACTTTACTTTCAAGAATTTCAATCACTATCCCCTCCGAACAATTGAACCTTGGTTTTATACCCGAAGAAACTCCTCACCTGATTGGTAAATTAAACAATCGACTTGCTAGCTTATTTACATATTTTACCAACAAGACAGAATTAAAAATAAATAATGACTTATTTAATATTTATTATTTATCACATTATTAAATTCTTAAATTAATCTTTATCATTTATTTAAATCCATTAAACATTTTTTAAAATATACTTTCTTACTTAATTTCACTTTTAACTTTTATAAGATTATTTTTATAAATAAATTAAGTCTATTTTTATTCGTTATGTTTTTTAAGCAGTATTTTAAAAATCAGATTTAATATTTCACATTAATTATTTTTACTTTTATCTCATGATAGCCAATATAATATTTATAAATTTTATAACAGAATTTTTAAAATAGCTTTGCAACTTTACTAAAAAAACTCCCAAGCATGTGTGTATGTGTCTAACTAACATCTGTTTTACAACAGAGCTACAAACGCTTGTAATAATCTAAAAATAAACTAACAATTCATTTTTTAAAAATAAATATTTTTTAAAATAAATAATATATTATAACAATTTTTAAAATAATAATTCGATATTATTAAAATCAAATATTAATCTTCTATCATGTACTACTAATAATTAAAATATTTATATTCATTTATTAAATTTTAATCTTTATCAACAATAAATATAGGCATTTAATTTTAACTTGTCTTTTAAAACTTTAACTTTAAACAGTTATTTATTAAATTTATTAATGCAGTATTGCTTATGGCCAGTTTTCCCAACCATATACCATTATCATTCCCATTGAAATGTCTCTCTCAAACATCAGCACAATTTTCACATATCAAATACTCATGAATTACTTTAATTACACTTTTTAAAAGATTCTTATAAATAAAATTAACATCATATAGCTAAATATATCTTAAATTTAAAATTTTTAAATAGATTGATACAACAATTTATGGAGACCCATACAAAAGGGCACCATATATATATATATATATATTGAGAGTAAAATGCGTCATTTTTGACCATTTTATCTCTGACAACATTAAATCTTAATTTATTATTCTTTCTAAGTTTGATATTTGGTATCTTTTCCTTTCCATACTAAGGGCAATCTTCAATTATGCTTTTCTTCTTTCTATGCTGGTAACATTGCTTACAATGTTCATCCTGGATAGTGACCATGAGGTCAAACTAATTTTGTGGCACAGGGATCCTTTATAGACAAAGCTTCGGCTGCCAATTCTCTTGATCGGACTTTGACTAAGAAAAGATGGCTGCAAATGGCAGGAATGTCAACTGTCCATTTCCAACTTACGCCCTGGAAAACGATTGCCGATTCTCTTGATTGGACTTTGACTAAGCAGCTGCAATGGCAGGAATTTTCAACTGTCCATTTCCGACTTACGCTTTGGAAAACGAGGTACAAGATATGGGGATTCTCCCCTGAAAAGTGACTTATGACTTACTCTGGTTGTTGCCAGTGCACTTTTTAAAAGAGGAATGATCCTGGCCAATCCATTGCGGGTACTAGAATTTATCCAGTTGAGAGTTTAAACTTAACCTTAACTAAAACACTTCTATACTACCCTCATCCCTTTAGATTCGAACCCTTATACGCTCCTAATACAACTTAGATTGACTTTCATTTATATTATTTTTGAATTCATTATGAACATTATTTAAATATTATTTATTTAATCTTACAATACTATTCTAAACTATCACGGACATCAATTTACATATTTATTTATATTACGATATTAATTTTAAACCATTACTTTAACTTATATATTAACGTGCATGTACTCAGAAAACTATTTTATTTTACTACGAATATTTTATTTATTTTCTACAGATATATTATACTTGTTTATTTAACTTGTTTTTATTTTATGTATTTCTGTTATTTTATTCATTTATTTAATTCTACAAACATTATTTCTAAATCCTTAATTTGACCCATTTATTTAACTTGATTTTATTGATTTTTATTTATTTGAACTGTTTATTTACGAACATTTCCTTAATTAATATGTGCGTGGAGAAAAAAAATATTTTATTTTGTGAAGCCTCCATTATTATTATCTGACAAAACAATCCATCATTTATTATTATTCATTCAATTTAAATTTATTGTCATAAGTTTTAAATAGAAGTTTCAGATTTAATTTATTAGATTTATTTACTTTAGCACAATCATTTTCGTGCTCATTATCCATTTCTGGTCCTTTTTATTTCCGTCCACTTTAATATTCCGACCCTTAACTAACTTCTAAACTATGTCAGGTGGTTTCTTATTTCTTTCTACAAATTCTATAATACAAACTAACTTTCCTCTTTTATCGGTTCCACTTTTATATTTTATTGCTTTATCTCTTTCTCTTTCTGTTCTGTTTTCGACTCCGTGACTCAGAAAACCTTTATACCTAGACAAACTCCGAATTACTTCCATCTGGGAATATTTTTTCTACGCTTTCTCTTTGTTTTAAATCTATGTCTACAGCGAATGCAAACATTTACTTTAAACCTTTTATTTTTATTTTTTTGTAAAAACTCTTTTACGCTATTTTCTATCTTTTGATCTACATAAGTTTCTACTTTATCTGTCACAACGCTATCTGATTCTAATTCAATTCCTACCTCTTTCGTGACCTCAACTTTTTTACTTTCTTTAATTAAATCTAACTCTATAACTTCTTGGTTCTTCTCTACCTTTACCGTTATCTCACATCTTATTTCTCTTACTTCTGCTCTGAGTTCTTTAATTTCTGTTTTAACCTGACTAATTTCTTCCTTCAATTCTGCTTTGAGTTCTAACTGACTTTTCTCAAATTTTTGACACAATTCTTGTTGACTTTGTTTAATTTCTTGATGCATTTCTTTCATCAATTCTGCCTTGAACTCTTGCATCATATTCATCATCATTTTCATCATCATTCGTGTCTCAGATACTTCTTCTTTTTCCTTTTTTACTAACTGGGGATTTTTTTAATATATTGGGCTTTTTTTCGGATCCATTTTGGAAAATTTCAATTTTAAAGTACTAGCGCTTATGTTAAACTAAATTTAAATAAAACTTATTTATTTATTTTTCTTACTAAGACAGAAACTCACGCTAACTCCACCCTTTTAGTCCTTTTCACTACCCGATCTAATGCTTTAACTCCACCCAAATATCAGCTGTCTCTGATTTGATAGCATAAATGTCAAAATCTCTTTTCATTTTGAAAAAAAAAAGTTTTCGGTCAATTCTTTTTTTTAAAATTAAAGTAATTTTACATATGTAATTTAACTTTTTAGATTTTTATTTTCAACAAGAACAAAGTATTTAATTAACTGTCATTTATGACAAGTTTGTCACACATTGGGTAAAGCCATTTGACCTGAATTTGAGTATTTGGATTCGAAACACCGGTCTCTTAGGGAGAGAAGAACATTCTCAGAGAGTATGTATGCCCAAACGATAGCTATAAAGTATATAACTAGCATTACATTTCCAGGACATAGCTTCTTCTCAGATGTTGAGTTCAACACCAAGTTCAAAGCACTTTTTTATGTTTGTGTATAAATACGGGTGCCAGCTATCTATTCAAGGATGAATAAATAACACACTTTGAGCAATGGCCACTGACTCAACACCTAAATCCACAACTAGCTCAGCTGTTTGTAATCACTAATAGATTATACATAATTAGTGGTTAAAAGACTTGATAAAGAATTGTAAAAATAATTTATAAAAAGAATTGTAAAAGAATTGATAAAAAATTTGATAAAAGGAATTGATAAAAAGAATTGACTAACAAATAAAGTTTAATTTTAAAGATAATTTATTAACTAACATTTATTTACTAAATTTAAACATTTTATAATTCTAATAACACACACGCATATTTTAAATTAACATTTCTAAATAGTTTAAATATTCCTATAGATTTAATAACAGAACACTCTAATTTAACTAATAAATATTGATATAATGATCACGCACATATTAACTCGCACACACATAATAATAATAAAGTATTACATAGCATTTGAAATTTAACCACACATATCAATAGTTCATTTATGAATGATATAAAGTTAATATAATTAGACTCTTGAAAGATTCATACGAATTAATGCAATGCAATGGCTATTACAGTATAAGTGAAATAAGCAAATGTTTTACCTAGGCTTTTGACTGTAGACATTAAATTTTGTTCTCTTTGGTGGCTGCTTTCGGTGAGGATATTTCCATTGTGAATGTTTTCATTATGAATGCTTCCAGCCGGCTGGGACTTTTCCTTGATGAGTTTCACGATTATTACTATTGAAGACAATTAGATACTGACGGAGATTTTTTAAGTTGTTACAGTGACATTATTTCATGGGCAGATCTTGCTGTTTTCATTGGACCGTTTAGGCTGTGGAGAGGCGTGAATTCCCAAAATCTTCTCAGCACTGCATTTTGTTTCTCGATATAATTAACTCAACTGATTCAATTCATTTGTGAACTGCACTACTCAATTACTTTGTGAACTGATTCACTGTCTGATAAAAAAGGGTCTATTTATACCTGCGCCTTGTTGTCTTTCTGATATCTCCGGCAGAGATCTGTTGTCAAATTCCAATGATAATCATTTGATAAACGTGTTTTGGAAGATTGCTTAATTAGTAATAGCCATGCAATAAAACCTGTTGTTTTATTTTATTAATAGCCATTGCCATGGTTTTATTGATAATCTTCTTTTATTTCGCATACATTTTATTTATTTACAAATCGCACATATATACGCACATATATTTTTCATACAATTTACTATTTAGTTTTAACATTATTTTTTTCTTTAATTAAACTTGAATGAAAAGAGATTTGTATGTTTTAACCTTTTAAATTATATTTTTACGAATACTAATAAAAACTCTTTACTTCCTTTTATAACCCTTAGTTTCATTTCTCAAACCAAGACTCCCCCTCCCCCCTTTTGATTAATTAATTGTAGCTTTTTTATTTCAAAAACTAACACTAGAAAACTATTTGATTCTTATCTTTTTTTTAAAACAAACTGCAATAAACTCTTCAACATTTAATTTTATGTTTTCTTTTATGAACGATTATTTTAATAATATAATTTTAGATAAAATTATATGTGCCTATATCAATATAGGTACAATATTTGTTTGTCATACACTAATACATATATATTGTAACTAGTTGGTTTGTCATACACTAATACAGTGTGTGTGTGCATAAATATATAAGTAAAATCAAGGAAAAGTAGAAATAAACATAGAATAAGTTTTTGTAGATATTTTTCTATATTTCCTAAAATAAAATAATGATAAGTAATGGGTTAAATAACTGGGTTTAAAATAATATTTTATTGTAAAATTAAATATTTTAAAAGGTCTGATAAAAATTATATATAAATCTAATTTTGAAATGTAAAAACACAATACCTGTTTTTAATTTTTTTTAAATTAATTAAAACATGTATGTTGTTAAAGGGATTAGTGAGATAAAAATAAAAACTGTGTTTTTAATCAAGATGTTATCACCTTAGATGATTTTATAAAAGGGCTGATAACAAAATTAGCTCTAGTCTGAATAGTGATTTTTGGAGAGAGCAGTTTGGATTGTAGGGTTTTGTAAAAGCTGAACAGAACAGCTTGGCTACTAAAACTTTTTAAGTGGCAGAAATTAGCTGACCAAAATAGATAGATGCAGTTTATTGTTGGCTGTAGCAGAGAGTTGGCAGTCCAGTTAACTTAAACTGATGTAGTTGAAGGCAAGATAGTAGAGTGTTTTTCTTAGCAGGAGTTTAAATTTACATGGAAAAAATGACCCACTTTTTATGCTGAAATTCATAGCCTAAAATCTATCAAACCAAAACAGCTGCTTGCCAGAAATAATCCTGAGACCAATTACAGATCAAGATTTTACATGGATTGCAACAAACATTGATTATATTTTCTAATGGACCAAAAGAACTAGCTTGCTAAATAAATAATTATATATATGCTGATGTATCTAAAGGCAGAGAACAGATAAAAATATATACAGCTGTGGTGGGTAAAGTTATATATGATAACAACTTTTAAATAATTTCTTTAGTAAAATTACATGTTGAAAGTGATGCGTGAATCTGTACTTTTTATGTTTATGGTGGGTGTATGGTTGAACAACGATGTCTGGATGTGGTGTGTTTATGATGCTCTGAAGTATAGGCTTGACACTGTTTAGACCTTGACGTTGAGATCCCAGAGTAGTCCAGTGGTGCATATATATATATATATATATATATATATATGCACCACTGGATATATCCTATATATATATATATATATATATAGGACTCATGAGAATCCAGTGGTGAATATATATATATATATAGGTCTCATGAATATGCCTTGGTCTCATGAATAGACCTCATTTATACACCTAAGTCTCACAGAGATAAGCAGGGTTGGCTCAATGCCTTTTTTTTCTGGATACTACTCTTTGAGGATGATCTGTCTAGGTATTTAGAAGTGTCAGTGCTTAAAAATGAAGTATTTTCATGTGATGTTGTGGAATATTGGATGCTTGATGGTCCATGCTTGGCTGTCTACTTATCATGGCATGGGGAGCTGCTAATCATGTATTGGCTTTTCCTACTTCACCCTGCTTATTTCATCAGCATTAACTAATCAAGTAGAAAGACATTATATATATATATATATATATATATGTCTTTCTACTTGATCTAGTTAATGCTGATAGTATATCTTCCGATATATCAATATATATATATATATATATATATTGATTCTATAAAACAAAATATACTTTCATTTATTAAAAAGAAAAAGGAAACATTTTAAAAGTGAGGCAAACAAGCAAATAACTTTGTGTGGATCTACAAAATTAAAAAAATAAAAAATTGATAATTCAATAATTTATCTTAAAAACGTTGGTAATTAATCAGCAAATACCTGCAAAAATTGTCTATACTTTTTTTAAGGCAAAAAAAAAGAGAACTTTTAAATTGAAACTAATTTTAAAGTATATATTTTGTTTATACATATGTATATGTGTGAAATTTATGTGTTTTCCAAATGAATTAATTATGAAAAAATATATTATTATTATAACAAATTAAAATATGTAACTTTTTGTCAGTGTGCGAATACATGCACACACATATGTAAAATTTTTAAACATTTATAGTGTTTTTTTTATATACAACTGTAAATGTTATTTTATATAACAATTATAATATAAGTCAATTGTACAGCATATTTGTGCGTGCACATATGTGTCAATGCTTGCCAAATAGGACATATATGCAAATTTTAATCATTTTTGTCATTATTGAATGCCATTTGAAATACATTAATTTTATGTTATAAATGGCATGTCTGTGCGCACATATAGGTAAATCCATGTAACAATTTGAATTTTAACAAGTAATTATGTAAGTCACAAATGTAATAATTAATTTATATTTAATTGAAATGTCTTCATCCTATCTTATAAAATGCATGTCTGTGTACATATATATGCGTTTATAGATATCCATTAAGAAATAATACAATTAATGTAATAACTTGAATTTTGTAGTAATCTTGTAAATTACAGAAGGATGACTTTATTAAAGTGTATCTTTCAAAATCAGAACCCTTATAACACTGTAATCATTTATTTTTTTTGTTATTAATAAACCTGTATTTAATTGTTGAAAATGGTTTCCATCATCTCTTGGTCACACACAATAATAGAATTTGTGTTCTCTGAGGATTTGTATTTAGTGCTTTGGGTAATCCAGAAATGATCAATCATCATTCTGGTTGGGGCAAAAGATGATACTCTTTAAAGCCCACACACTATATTTTATTTTAGTTTACTCTTGTTAAAAAAATTAAGTCTATAGTTGGCCAGTACAAGTGGCCAGAGCATTAATGATGATTAGCATGTTTTAAATGTCCCAGTATTATTGTTTTGATTTCTGATTCTTATGTATTTTAATGGATGGGCACTAAGCTGGTGCATCCAAGTTATGTTTAAATAATTGCCCAAGGTGGCAAAGGCTCAATAATTAGCCCAGTCTAAAGAAGACCCATTTTCAATCCAGCCACAAGATGGTCTGTTGATTTCATTTTGAGTTATTGTACTAATCTGTTTATTTCCATCAATGATGATGATGGATGATTATTTTTCTCAAGTATTTACTTGTACTTATTTTTTAAAATGTTAATGCTGATAGTCAATCATGCTTATAGTTGCTCTTCTGAGTTAGCTGGCTGATCTCTCAATGATCTCACACAATTTTGAATCTCATGTTCCCCTTAAATATTTTATAGTTATATATACTTCTGTAAATTATTTGAAATATTGATGAATTGGGAGTGATGATGATTTTCCATCACCCCATTATAGACCAACTTTTTCTTTCATTTTTGATAGCCCATCCCATTACAATATATATATATATATATATATATATATATTGTAATGGGATGGGCTATCATAAATATATCTATTATATATATATATATATATATATATAAGATAACAGATGGTGTTCTACCAAAAACACTCTCAAGCGTAGTTTTCTGTTTACATAAATGTCAGAGCGAGCATTCACTATCTCTAACTTTAATTTGACTTTCAGATCATGATTTCAAGCTATATGCTATCGTCAGTGAAAGACAGGAATAAGAAACTAGATATAAACACAAACTCTGAGCATTTATGAAACAGTTTCTATTCAGCTTGCAAGCGTGAATCTTTTAGACATGTTAATGTCTTCAAACTCAGCATAGCAAGCCATATAGCTACATGGGTCTGATCTCAGTTCAGCATCACCACATAGTAGAAGCCTCTGCAATATACATCATTGCAAGAGAGACCTCAAAGATAGTGAATGCTCGCTCTGATGTTTATGTAAACAGAAAACTATGCTTGACGGTGTTTATGGTAGAACACCATCTGTTATCATAAATACAAGCATTAGCAAGTTATTTAACTTGGTGTTTTTTTTTTCATAAATGTTCCTTTGACGTCTTTCTTGCAATGATGTATATTGCAGAGGTTCTACTATGTGGTGATGCTGAACTGAGATCAGACCCATGTAGCTATCTGGCTTGCTTTGCTGAGTTTGAAGACATTAACGTGTCTAAAAGATTCATGCTTGCAAACTGAATAGAACCTGTTTCATAAATGCTCAGAGTTTGTGTTTAGATCTAGTTTCTTATTCCTGTCTTTCACTGATGATAGCAAATAGCATGAAATCATGATCTGAAAGTGGAATTAAAGTTTGAGGTAGTGAATGCTTGCTCTGACATTTATGTAAACAGAAAACTATGCTTGATGGTGTTTTTGGTAGAACGCCATCTGTTATCATAAATACAAGTGTTAGCAAGTTTTTTAACTTGTGTTTTTTTTTGTGTTTTTCATATATATATATAACATTAAAATGTAAGTATATTGTCTATATTAAACAATGTACTTAGAAAGGATATATATATATCAAAATCAAAACTACATTTATATTGTCTATATTAAACAATGTACTTAGAAAGGATATATATATATCAAAATCAAAACTACACCAAATTTAAAATTAAACCAGACCAACATAAAAATGTTTAATGTTTATATATATATATAACATTATAATGTAAGTACATTGTCTATATTAAACAATGTACTTAGAAAGGATTTGAACTCAGATTTTCAAGCTTCTGCAGCCATGCATTCCATCTTATATAACAAATATATGTGACAACATACATGTTAAAAAATGATATCAAATATATATATATATTTCATGCTGAACCAAGTGATGAGTGCTGTTTCAGTGTGAAATATATATATTGGTGATAAATTTTTCTTTTTCACATATATGTGGCTATGTATTTTTTTGGCTGCAGAAAGGAGTTTGCTATTAACTGAAAGGAGACCCTTTGATTCCTCTTGGAGACCTTAAAGAAACCGAGCAGGGCAAATTCCTAATGTCCACTCCATACATTCTTGTCATTGCAGCTGTTATTACTATGTGATTATTCATATAGTATACGAACATGGATGGGCTGCTCACCAATACGCACTAACCAGCGTGGTGAGTTTATTGGCTTTTAACTCTGAGTTTAAGATCAAGAAACACCATGGTCTTTTTTCTCAGTGCCTGATAAGGCAGAATGAATGTTTGTGTAAATGATAAATATTTTTCCAATACATATATACAATTATGACAAACAAAAATAAAGCATGGCCCTTATTCCCAGGAGGCTGTAAAGTCACCAACCAAGGCAGCGGTTGGTGGCCACAGGCAGAGGGTGCTAAGAATCCCCTGATTGCGGACCCAGGCTGCCATTTGATGATGACTTTTTATTTAGGTACTTACAACTGCAGATCACTTTCAAATGAAGGAAGATTGCAAGAATTAGAAGAAGAACTGTCTTATATTAAATGAGACATTATTGGACTTTGTGAAGTTAGAAGAAAAGGAGAAGAAACAATTGATTTAAAAAGTGGACATATACTCTATTATAAAGGCACACATATTGGAAATACAAGTGGAGTAGGATTCATATAAATAAAAAATGGAAGAACAATATTGTGGAGATTGATGGTGTATCGGACAAAGTGGCAAGATTAGTTATACAACTTAATAGCAGATACCAAATGCAGATAATTCAGGTTTATGCCCCAACAAGTTCTCATAGTGAAGAAGTAGTAGAAGATTTTTATATGGATGTACAAAAGGTTTTTGATCAGAGGAAACAACATTTTAAAATTGTTATGGGAGACTTTAATGCTAGAATTGGTAGACAAATGAAAGTTGAAATTGCTGTAGGTAATTTTGGTTATGGTAATAGAAATGAGAGAGGACATAGACTTGTGGAGTTTGCAGAAAAAGAAAAACTTTATATTATGAATTCATTTTTTGATAAAAATGTTAAAAGGAAATGGACATGGAAGCATCCAAATGAAGGTACAGCAGAATTGGATTATATTTTGACTAACAGAAAATACATATTTCAAGATTGTAATGTTCTTAATAAATTTAACACAGGAAGTGATCATCGATTAGTAAGGTGTAAGTTACGTGTTAATGTAAAACTAGAGAGACAAAAATTATTAAGAAAAACAATATTTACAGTTGATATTCTTAATCTTCAGAAACATTCTAATGAATTTAAATTAGAACTTACAAATAGGTTTCAAGTGTTAGGAGATTTTGAACATGATACAGATTTGAATGAAATTAATATGAAAATGACTGATACACTTTTAAAAACTGCAACAAACATAGCTGGTAAAAAAAAGCAGCCATTGACTAATAAAATTTCTACTGAGACTAGAGAATTTATGAAGAAAAGAAGGAATATGAAGATATACAAAAATGATGTATGAAAAAGAATTGAATATCTCGAATTTTGTAAAATGGTACGGAAAAGAGTTGAATATGATATAAGAAAGTATAACTGTGAAATAGCAAGGAAAGCTGTAGAAGAAAATAAAAGTCTCAATAATGTTAAACAACATTTTGGTATTGGTAGGAAATTTATATCTGCAATAAGAAAAAAAGATGGAATTATTACTAAAAAAAGAGATGACATCATGAAATTGGTAGAAGATTTTTATCAAGAATTATATATTAATAAAGAACAAGTACCTCCTATATCTATTACATCTTTCGAATTGCCCAGAATTTTAAATGAAGAAGTGAGACATGCAATTAAGTGTATGAAGAAAGGAAAGGCTCCAGGAAATGATGGAATTATAATTGATATATTAAAAGAAGCAGGTGAAGAAATAGAAACAATTTTAGCAAAGTTATATACCAAATGTCTAAATGATAAAGATGTACCAGAAGATTGGAAGAATGCGGTAATAATATTAATATTTAAAAAAGGTGATAAAGAAGATATTAGAAATTACAGACTTATCAGCCTTTTATAGGCTTTATATAAAATTTTTACCAAGATAATTACAACTCGTCTACTAAGAACTTTGGATTTCCACCATCAAAGAAAACAAGCTGGATTTAAAAGTGGTTTTAGTACAATAGATCATATCCAGGTATTGAGAGAAGTCATAGAAAGGACAAACGAATATGAGTTATCATTATGTTTTGGATTTGTAGATTATGAAAAGGCATTCGATTCTATACACATTTTTTCAGTGATTAAAGCATTGGATCATCAAGGTATAAATTCAGGATATTGTCATATTTTAAAGAATATTTATAAAAATGCAACAGCAACAATTAGATTACATAATGATACTGGAAAAATCAACATTGAGAAAAGTGTAAGACAAGGTGACTCCATATCTCCAAAACTCTTTACAGCAGTGCTGCAAGAAGTGTTTTGTGGTTTAAAATGGGAAACTAAAGGAGAGAAAGTAAGTGGAGAGGATTTAAGTCATTTAGATTTCGCAGATGATGTAGTTGTTTTTTGCAAATAATGCTTCAGAGCTGCAGGAAATGTTGCAGGAGTTAGCAGATGAAAGTAGAAAAGTAGGACTAAAGATAAATGTTAAAAAGACTAAAGTAATGTTTAATCGATTTGCTCAAAATATGAAAATAAAAATTGATTATGAAGAAGTAGAAGAAGTTAACTGTTACAAATACCTTGGTCAGATTATTAATACAGATGGAAACATAATGGAGGAAATTAATCATAGAATTAAACTTGGTTGGAGTGCTTTTGGTAGAAATAACTTGATACTAAAAGGAAATATGCCTATGTGTTTGAAAAGGATGGTTTTTAACAAATGTGTTTTACCAGTTCTTACTTATGGATCTGAGACTTGGACACTTAATAGAAGAGCAATACAGAGACTTCAGACCACTCAAAGGAGTATGGAGAGATGTATGTTGGGAGTAACAAGAAGAGATCAAAAACACAATGTATGTGTAAGACAACAAACAGATATTACTGACGTTATTGAAAAATTAAAAGATTGAAATGGAGTTGGGCTGGACATATTGCTTTAAGAGAAGATAATTGATGGACAATTGAAATTTTAAACTGGATTCCAAGAGATTGTAAAACACCCAGAAAGATACCACATGTGAGATGGATGGATGAAATAAGAAAATGTGCAGGGGTGTTGTGGAAAAGAGAAGCTAAAGATCAGAGAAGATGGATTAAACTTGGAGAGACCTTCATCCTGCAGTCGATTGATAATGGTTGATGATGATGATTTTGTTTTCTTAAGATGGAGTGCATAGTTAAAGGAGCTTGAAAGTCTGAGTTTAAATGACACACACACACACACATATATATATATATATATATATATATATATATATATATATATATATATACAACTACACATGAAAACAAGAAAGAAGTATGGTTTTAAGAACAACCCCACTTAACTATAGCAAAAAGTAGTTGGTTTAAAACACAATGTTTTCATTCCAATTGCCTAGAGAGAATAGTGTTTTCTCTGTTAATATAATGATCACATTTCTCTATTAATAATGAAAAATGTCACCAAGATGATAAATCATGAATTATTAATGCAGTAGTCATATTTTACCCTAATTCTGTCTTGTGTGCTATTTGGTCATTTATGCAGGCTTGCTTACAATATGAATACTGCATTAACTAGTTACTCTATTTTACCAAGTTGTCATTTTATTATTATTAATATAAGAATAAAGTAATTTTATTAGCATAAAATATGCTTGCTTTTTAGATAATATATTGAGAAATTTGTTTTTGAAATATATATATGCTCTGCAATATGATATATATATATATTTGTTTTTGAAATATATATATGCTCTGCAATATGATATATATATATATAATGATTGGAGGGTGAATGAAGTGTGATATTAAAAAGTTTACTCAGTTCATTTTACTTAACCAGAGAAACACATACACACATTCTCAATCCACTGTTGAAAGGTTTCACCACATTTGTTCCAGTTTCACCAATCCACAGCTTTTTTTTCATATCACCTTATAAATATCTCTTATTTTATCTGTATATTTCATATGTTTTTTTTCCTATCTTATAATTTTTTTTATAATCTATTTTGATAAGTCTCTGATTTACACTATACAATTACTATCATATTTTCAGAAAAAAAAAAACCTTATTACAGTTTATTTCAGTATCTTAATACATGCAAAATTATAAATGATATGATTGTATTTTTTACCTATGCATTTCATTTATCGTATTTTCGTTTTACTATCAAAATACAACCCCCCCCCATATTTTATTGAATAGTCTAAAATATTTATACTTCCCTTCTATTAAGACTCCCATCCATACGACCTGGTAATATATATATATCAAAACATTTCTTTTCAATCACATAGACAGTCCTTCTTCAAAATCAATTCTTTAAAATAAATTTAAGAATAATTTTATCCGTTATATTTTCATATATCTTAATTATCTTATTTATAGTTGTTATTTTTGTTGTCTTTCATGATTTCAACTTTTATTCTGAAAAAAATAATTGAAAATTATTCTACTCGTCCATTTTTCTGTAATTCAAGAGATTATATGAAAAAGTTTAGTCTGCTACAATAATATAACATATTCCCTGTAGATATATATAAGGCTACAATTAATTTGGTTCCTTAATATTCAAGCTCTCTCAATAACGATTGATTTAATAATCCTATAAACGTCTAACTTCTTTATAAATATGTGCTATTAAAAAAATTATAATGTAAAATATTATATAAATTTGTTGAGTGGATATCTCATTAGTCTAGACAATAATAACTGTGAAATTATAATTTTATTTATAGTCAATTTAAACAATAGTTCATTAAAATTGACTCAAGTTATTATTAGCGAGTTAGAACTAACTACAGACTTCAATAAACTTGATTACATATTCGTAAATATACGCTTTTAGAAATTTTGTGGCACATACTAAATAAATAAACTGTGAGCTATAGACATAGATGATGTTATCTTTGCTCAGATAGTGTAAAAGACAATCAGTATCAGTCACTCATAATCGAGACTGAGCAATAATTCCTACAAAAGAATTACTACTCTAGTAATGAGTTTTGCAATAACTGTATAAAACACCACATACACGTTTACATATGGAACATGCTTTTCTAAAGAAACCTTGGTTTTAAAAAATGCTTCAAATATTATTCCTAATTGTATTTCTTATGTTTTGTATTTCTTACACATGTATTCAATTAAAATAATCAGCAGTGTACTTTGATAAACTATTATTTAGATAACTCTTAAAATATAAACTGGATTTAAACAGAGCAAAACTCTCCATACAATGTGATCATGTGATGCTTAATGGTTAAACTGGATTTAGAGATCTACAATAAAAGCTGTAATCAAATTGAGCAATAAAATATTATTTCACATTGTTTATTAGGACTACATGTATAATCCAAATCAATGTCCACTTTTATAATAATGAACTCTATAGAATTAAACCAAATAAGTCATACAACATATTGATTAGATTTGTGAATTTGCTATTGTATTTTTAAAATTTTATGCAGCATCATTGACTGAAACTGTTCTAATAAATTTATATTACATTATCATTAACTAAATGTCCATGATTAGTTACAGTAGTTATTTCCCTGTACATGTTTTATTTACAAAGCTATTAATAACTATTATCATCAAACTAAAAGTTATTTTGCATTTTTTCTTCCAAGGCTGATAGTTTTTTTAACAATAATTATTAAACCAACGTTTTTTATATTGTATTCAAAATAGTAAATGCATTCAATAGACCATTTTGAACTGGTGAAGACAGCATATTCTTCACAATGATGTGAATCATGAATTCAGTTAGATGACATTTTTGCTTTTGTTTTTAATTGACACAAATTAAAAATTCCACAATCAGTATTCTTAATTCCTATTTCATATAAATATTTTCAAAAATATATGTCATAAAAGTCATAAATATACTTGATGTAAGTACACTTTTTTAAAACCATCTTTTTATTGTTAAATGTCTTATTTTCTGTTGTAATAATGCTGATTCTCATTCTACCATATTAGAAGCTGTTGGTGGATCAGCTACTAATTTCAATCAATTCTATAGATATGTTTGAGTAAATGCTTTGAAAAAAATTCAATAAAAGCAATATTTAAATCAATGCTTTTGTTTCTAAAACTTTTCTTGTATTTTACTTTAAACAAAAACTATGTTTAAAATTTCTTTCCACTTCTTTTTCCTTGCATTGATTAATTATGTGTATAGGTGTATCGTTAGATATTAATTGTATATGTTTAACTATGGTAGCTCTGATGATGACTGCTAGGTAATTGAAACTGTAAGCAAGAAAAAATAAATCATATGATGAAATTGCATTGTAAAGTGTTAATTAAGAAGTATATGGTATATTATAAAAACTATATTTATAGTGTTTCTTGATTTACTTTTCTATTGTAAAAAACAACTTATTCAAAGAAATCATGAAAGTCCATTTTCTGTAGTGGATAGTAATGATATCCCCTGATATTTATTGCAATATTGTTTATTTATTTTTAAAAATTGAAACAATGGAAATATCTTTAATATCAGGTGACACAACTTTATGAATCTATTTATTCTAAAAAAAAGTTTCTTTATTTTAAAGCTAAGATTTTACTAACATATTTTAACATTTCTTTAGATATTTCATCAGGATGTGCAAACTTTTTATTTTGAATAATACAAAAAGCTATATTGTTTTGGCTAAAGTTTATCATCTTTTTTTCAAATTTAAATGAGAAGATAAATTGGTTAATCATTAAAAATCATTTTCTCATTCTTGTATCATTATTCAAAAAATAATCAAAATATCACCATCATAGTACAATAGTGTCATTGTTAGACTTATTGGAATTTTGATACCATTTTTTACATCTATATATTATTTTCAGTACATCAAAAATATTTATAATTAACCTATAATTCTAAGCCTTCTTGTCAATCATTGAACTTCTGATTTTAAATCTTTATATTTATTATGAAGCTTTATATTTAATTTATTATTTTGCTAGGGAAATACCATGTGTTTCCTTTTAATTAAATCACTAACAATAAATTAATTGTCAGAAAACCGATCATGATCAAAATTTTTAGTGAACCCAAGAATATATTTACTTCTTTTCATAACATATTCTTTTAGAAAATTTTATGACTTAGTGATATGACATTTATGAAAGGTTCAAATTTGCAATTTTATTATATGGTAGCAGTTTGTATTTAATACATGTAGTTGATAATTTTAACAAATGAAGAGAATTTTGTTGTAACTAGGATTGAAAGAATAGCTATTTTTAATGCAATTATCATTTTAAGTTATCCAACAGACTGAATTTATAAGTTCTCATGTGGTACAAATTTCTCTTACATTTTCATTCCAACTATAATGTTGTAAATTAAATCCTATTGTTTTGAGCATAGATGCATTCATGTTTTTATAGAGAATTGTTTTAAATAAACAAAGCAATATGATAATCATTCCATGAGTTGTGCAAAAATACAATCTAGTCACTTTTCAGAAAGATCTATTATTTGTATAATATATGTATTAAAGACTTCAAAAATCTATCCAATAATGAACAAAAGCTGGATTCTGTAAATGCAATGTTGGAACATATGCATTATTGTAATGAGCAACTCAATTGTGTCAGTTTTAATACTATTAGTCTTTCATTGATACAATTAGAAATTTCAAAATTAGAAGATAATAACTTAACAATTATAGCAAAACCAACAACATGTATTCTTCTTTCACTTATTAACATGCTGTTATAAAAATTGTGTGATTATTAACCATCATTCATTAAACTTCCTTGTTTTGAAAGGTGATTTTCACTAAGATTGGCTACATCAATTTAAATATTTATAGTTCCTAAACTAAAGGTGCTAAACTTCAAACTGAGCTTAAAGAGTTGTATTAAATAACATTGGCACATTTTATGTATTTATATTTAAAAACAAATAGATCTTCATAATATTTATTTTTAATATTTCCATTGCCTTTTGCTTTACCATTAGTAATAAAAATATTATTGTTTCCATTACATTAATAAATATTCTGTCTGATAGGAATGATAACCTAATATACACCAGCTTATTTTAGATCACATTTTCTAAATCTCTTCCATTTTCAGAAAGATGATGCTTAAATATGATTGACTAAACATATTGTCTTTGCCCTGTGAATGTTCTGTCTCAGAATACTCATTAATGTATGTAATGTATCAAAAAAATATCACAATTAAGACTTGATGCCTATTAAGCCTGTTCCTATCATTACTTACTTAATTCATGACTCGATTTAAAAGTAAAATAAAAAAGGAAATACATATCAGAAATGATGTGCATGCAATTAAAGAATAAAAATGTAGTTACATAAACTGAAAATTCTACACCATGACAGGGGATGCTTATGATGTCTGGGCTTAAATAAGTAAAGAAGGAAAGAACGAAGGTAGAAAATATTATTTGTCTGAAAGTTAAAAATGATGACATTTTAATTGCAATTGTTTATTGGGTGATTTCCTTTATAAATGTTTTTTTAAGTAAATTTTAAACTATATTCATACTTTTTAAATACATTTATTGATAAATAGTAGTACACAAGTTATGGTATAAATCAACATTTCAATAGATATTATTCTTCTCTTCAGATAAATCTCACTGATCAATGACAATATTTGCATATGAATCAAATTTGAACCATTGAATTCATGAACATCAAATTTAAAATGAAGTTCTAACTATTTAGATTATTTTCAAAATGATGTATTATATACTAATCTGTAAGTTATTACTAACAGTTGAATGCATTTGTAAACTTTATATGAAGTTTGAATTTTCCTAAAGACAGATTATGGAAATAGTCTAACATATAGCTATAAAAATATTATTTATATTGAAAACAGTATCTATACTTTGATAAACTGAAATTCTCTCCTAAAATGAAGTTTTTTATCAAGCACTATTTATTATTATCTAATGTTTATCTTCTTACATTAAAATTATTCAACTATCCATCAATAACATGAATAAAGGAATTTATATATATATATATATATATATATATATATATATATATATAAATTCCTTTATTCATGTATATTGATGCTTCAATATATATATATATATATATATATATATATTGAAGCAGACGGATCTGAGTTTGATCCTAGCTTCATGATATCTAGCCATAAGCCCACTTCAAACCCTAGTACTAACCTTAAATTTCCGATGCAATGGGGCTTTATACATTCAACCCATGCTTATTACCATAAAGAATAACTTATTTCATAAATGTGTATTAAAATTAATTAGTTTCAGATTTAAATGGATCAATTCTATTAATAAATTCATGATAGAATTATTCATGAATTTATATATTATAACTGTGTGGATTGTGTGTATATATTTGTAAAATTTTAAATATATATAATTTTTTGAAAGTTTCATTGTGTTGGGAATGTTTGATTTTATTTTTAAATAATTTGTTAAAGTTTTATTGATTAAAAGCTACATTCTTTCAATAAGCTTTCAGATTTTCCCTTTCCAAAAACAACAGTTAAAGTTTTATTAATTAGAAAAAAAGGTAAAGGATTCCCTAATTAAAATCATTTTCTGATTTTAAGAATTCATTTTCTAATTAGAAAATGAATTCAAGTTAATGAGTTTGAAAGCCTTATCGAAGGAGTGTATCTAAAAACAACCAGTAAATCTAAAAACATTGATAATAAAAGAAGCGCTAGCCTGAAGGCATCAGAGGACAGAATATATAGCTCTGAAAAGTTTGGAAAAAAAAGCCATCTTTGTTGTAGAGAAGTGCAGTAAACTCTGTGTGTTTTAAATAGTGTTTCGATCATGGTAAGTGGCTAAAGTCAGGAATCTGGCTATCGGTTCCTGAAGTCCCCTCAAAATCTTCAATGGAGCAGCTGAATCTTTTCCGGACCAATCATGCTGCTAAAATTATGAAAGCCCACTAAAATACTGTTCAAGTAATCAACTAAATGCGTGCCTACATTTTTTTACCAACTCGGATGTGTAACCTAAGAACTATCCCGGGAAGAAATGGGTAATATGTTTTCACAATGAACCTTACACTTTCTGGCCAGTTTCAAACTTTACTTTACACTCCCTTTTAGAGCTCTTTTATTCTTTAATGTAACAATCTTTATAAAACCTTTAATTTATGCTACTGTAAATTTATATCATAGTTCTCTCAACCTCTAGTCTTTAAACTTTCTCTTTTCTTACTTGGCAGTTCATTTACTATATTATATATATATATATATTATATATATATATATATATATATATATATATATATATATATTTATCATGTGATTTATTAATGTAATTTATTTTTAATTATATGCCAATAATCTTTCGACTCGATGATCTCCTTTGTTTCCATTGCCTTGTGCAAATAATAATATATTAATTCTAATAGTAATTCTCGCCCATTAGAACTAAATTTATAAGTTCTATCAATCATCGAGTCGAAAGAAATTATTACATGTTTACTATTTTATAATTGGCCACCAAAAACATAACCATGTACCAGTCAAAAAACCCACCAAAAGAACTGCAAGTTGGATCCAAACTCAGCTGAACCAAACTGAATTCAAACCCAATTCACCAGCTCAGATTAGTAGAAATCTAAATCGATGGCATAGTGCTATGCACCAAGAAACTAGCTCAATGGTTGGTGAGGATCAGAGACCCCTGAACTGAAATTAATATCGATTAATTAATTGACTAAAATAATTTTAAATCGAATCATATGTATATGTTCGGGTTGCCAACACAGACAGCGAGTATTAACATTAAAATAATTATAAAAGAATTAAGAACTAAGAAACCAATTGTGTTTAGAAAATATTTAATAATAATAATTTGTTTTGTTTGAATTTTAAATAATGATTATATTAATCATCTCTAGTCTTTAACATAGTTTATAATTATAAAAAGAGTGGCGGTCCTTATTATATGCCAACAAGTGTTACACAATATTTGAAAGTCTATGTCTCTGCCCCCAACAAGAAATAAAAGGCAGATAAAGGTATTCATTAGTAAAGGAAATTATTACTCTAATTTTATATGAAAGAATGTGATAT
The DNA here is from genome assembly GCA_028023455.1 of Epiperipatus broadwayi. NCBI lineage: Eukaryota > Metazoa > Onychophora > Udeonychophora > Euonychophora > Peripatidae > Epiperipatus > Epiperipatus broadwayi. Next base: position 455,500 of record JAQFVV010006371.1, on the reverse strand, counting down.
TTATTTTCACATTCCTAAATCCATTCATCAAGAGCGAGATACGTATTTTAGGGCATAACTTTAATCTTTATTAGAAAACTTATTTAGAGATATAACGAAGAATTTGTTGGACTTTAATTTAAATCACTTCATCATAAATTATGAGCATCAGAGTGGAATTTATGGGAACAAAGAGGTAACGGTGCTGACGAATTACGAGCTATAAAATGAAATTGAAAGATAATAGCTAGTCAATAATCGAAATCCTATTGTGGCTTGCATCTGACAAGTCTTATGCCCTTTGACTAATATGAACAGGAGAGGAAGTGATTTCTTCCTGGATAATTTAAAATAACAGAAATATGATCATCGACCAGCCTAACGGAGTAGAAGATTGCCCTATGTCAGCAATGTTTGAAGATGATGACTTGATAGTCATCGTTTGAATACTAAAAGCCATATAGAATGCTCTACATGATGACTTGATCAATTAATTAAATTCAAATGAGCTTTTAATGAAAACTATTTTAAAGTATTTGTAAATAATATTAATTATACCCCACTCATCGTGCCCTTCCTGAATCTTAAATAACTAAGTTGAATTAGAATATATCTGATCCTTTATCGGCCCTTTTGCAATAAAAACATTTTAAGATTATATATGAATAAACACATATTGGTGAATACAAAAAATAGCTGGGGCATAGATTAAAATGGATCTAATAATTTATTATTAACAAATTATAAAAATAACACACACATTTAATAATCTCTTATGACTCGATAATTGATAGAACAATAAATCTAGTTCTAATGGTCATAAAAGGTTTTATAAAGATTGTTACATTAAAGAATAAAAGAGCTCTAAAAGGGAGTGTAAAGTAAAGTTTGAAATGGGTCAAAAAATTTAAGGTTCATTATGAAAACATATTACCCATTTCTTCCGGGGCTGGTTCTTAAGATACACATCTGAGTTGGTAAAAAAACATAGGCACATATTTAGTTGATTACTTGAACAGTATTTTAGTGGCTTTTCATAATTTTAGCAGCATGATTGGTCCAGAAAAGATTTAGCAGCTCCATTGAAGATATTCAGGGGACTTCAGGAACCAATATCCAGATTCCTGATGTTTAGTCCATTATCATGATCGAAACACTATTTAAAATGCACAGAGTTTACTGCACTTTTCTACAACAAAGATGGCTTTTTTTCCCAAACTTTTCAGAGCTATATATCCTGTCCTCTGATGCCTTCAGGCTAGCACTTCTTTCATTATCAATATTTTTAGATTTACTGGTTGTTTTTAGATTCATTCCCTTGATAAGGCTTTCAAACTCTTTAACTTGAATTCATTTTCTAATTAGAAAATGAATTCTTAAAATCAAAAAATGTTTTTAATTAGGAAATCCTTATATTTTTTCTAATTAATAAAACTTTAACTGTTTGTTTTTGGAAAGGGAAAATCTGAAAGCTATCGAAAGAATGTAGCTTTTAATCAATAAATATTTAACAAATTATTTAAACATAAAATCAAACAATCCTGGCACAATGAAACTTTCAAACAATTGTATATATTTAAAATATTACAAATATATACACACAATCCACACAGTTATAATATATAAATTCATGAATAATTCTATCATGAATTTATTAATAGAATTGATCCATTTAAATCTGAAACTAATTAATTTTAATACACATTTATGAAATAAGTTATTCTTTATGGTAATTAGCGTGGATTGAACATATAAAGCCCCATTGCATCGGATATTTAAGGTTAGTACTAGGGTTTGAAGTCAGCTTATGGCTATATGTCATGAAGCTAGGATCAAACTCAGATCTGACTGCTTCATTTCATTTCACTTCAAAAAAACAATGAAAAAAATCTCTTTACTTATACATGATACAATCGCATAAGTGTACTCGACTAGTTGGTAGACTCTGGGAGAACAGCATGAGCATAAATAATATCATCTGTACAAACTGCAAAGTTATAGATGTCTCATTGCGATCATTTTTTTAATATCTAGCTTATGATAAGGTCCATTAATGAAGTCTCATTTTCCCTGTGGTCATATCAATTGGTCATCTGTATATATATATATATATATATATATATATACATATATATATAGGACAACCATATAACTAACAGATATATATATATATATATATATATATCTGTTAGTTAATGGTTGTCCTATTGTTTCTCTGGATCTGGTGGCACATATCATTTTACCTTTTGATAATGGTCATAGTCTTGGTCTTTTCTAGTTGGTGTCAAGTTCCCATAGTCTATTGCAGTCAAAAAGTCTATAGTCTTTTCTAGTGACATAGGGCACATCCCAAGCATGATTCTTTGGATCCATGGGGGTAAATGATGTCTGCTCATCCGGATGATGTGTTGGACCTTGTATTTGAAGGCTGTGAGGGATTTAAATGTGGTCACTTGCTGGATGAAGTAGGCTGTGTATCCCTGTCTGCAGTTTTCTTGATACTTCTGAATGTTCAGTCTATGCAAAATACCCTCCTGCCTTTCATTACTCCAATATTTTTTTTAAAATGGCTTTTTCATACCCTTGGATCATGGTAGGTGGGTCTTTTAATAGCTTCCACCATGCCTTGGCAGCTTCTCTTAAGTAGTGGCTGGCTAGGATAATCTTTTCCTTTTCGACTACAGAGTGCAAACAGAAAAATTCTTTAATGCTGTCTAGATGATCTATGGGCTTTTCTCCCTAAAAATTTGAATTTCTACAGAAGATATAAGGGATGGTCTCTGCAAATTGCTTAAACTTATTTCGGGGTTTATGGTCCATTCCATTTCTATTTTTTGTTTTATTTTACTAATGGTCTGAACATCTTTTTCCCTGTCTGTATTTAAATCAGTTTCTGCAACCATTTCTTGGTTTGACTCATATTCTCCACTGACATCTTCTTTACTATCCACGACTTCTTTTGGTGTGGTCTGATCATCATCTCCTCTTGGAGCTTTGTAAGTGTATTTTGCTTGAGGATGCTTTACAATCTCTGGGTTGGTTTAGGTGCCTCGTGTTCCTCTAGCTTTAAAATCCTTTCCATCATCATCATCATTAGCTTACTGTCTTTTCTCATTTCTCTGAGGATCATATGAAAAGTCTCTCAATTGTCGTGATTGTCTTTAGCGATCTTTCTGCTTTGATGGTTGTGCTTTTTCTTATTGATCTCATTTTTTAAAGTGATCTCCCATTCACTGAAGGTGGTTGAAGGTGCATCACTATCATCAGTCAATCCTTTATCTAATTGTTCTTTTATCTTTGAAAGTGAATAATGAATAAATAATATAATAAACAATGTGAATCAAACTTATGACACTCTCTGTATGCATAATTAATAATTTTTTTCTTCAGTACATTTAATTAGATCTCTGACTACTGGTCTCATTGTCCCAATCTTCATTAGCTGCTGCATATTATTTCCCCAATCTATGTAATGTGTCTTTTTTAGTTTAGTTTTAGTTTGCCTACATTTTCTTGATTAGCTCTTTCTATTAATTCTTTGAATGAGACATGTATTTTATTTAGAAAAAAAAACTATTAAAGATAAGAAACAAACATTACTCAAATTTCCCTCTGTTCAACTGTTCTCCCATGTCTGAAAGAAAACTATACAAATGATTAGTGATATACAAATATTTATATATATTACCAGGTAGAACAAGGAATTCTCTGTATAAGACACATTTGGTTTTATTATTCAGACAACTAACCCACTACTGTGCTGACAATCAAAGTTGCTGACAAATTTATTTATATGGGCACAAGTGAGCAAAATGAGATCAATAGGGCATGTTAAATAACCCATTGACCCCCAAACTACATATGACTTACTTAATTTTGTTTGATAAATGATTTGATTGATGAGTATTTTATTATTTAATAACAACTGACATATTCCTGACCTGAGTTTAAATATAGGAGTCTACTACTTTATTTTTACTAAGCATGAGGCTTTCACACACAAAAAAAAATGTCAAAATTAATATTACACAAGAACTTTTATTTGTGGATATCATTTTTAATCTTGCTAGCATGAAAACATGTAAACCATTTAAGCATTTTTCCAACTGCATCTGGCTGCTTGGTGTACAAAAAAGGTCTTCACCTGCTTTGATGTTACTCTAGAAATTATTGTCATTAAAGCATATTGTCACACTGCATTGGACCACTTGACATATAATTCCAATTTTGAAAGTCTTCATCTGTTTTGAGGTTACTAAGAATAACAGAGCGAACATTTAATATAAGTGCTAGCAAGCAATAGTTTGAAATTTAAACTTTTAACATGATATCATATTGGATATTTTAAATCATAACAACTGAGATGAATATAATTAATTTTGATACAGACAAAATATTTCATTTATTTTACCCCTTGCTTTGATCTGCTCTTACCACTTTTCTAACGATAATTTTCCTACACTCACGAACGTGTCTAACACAAACATACAATATATATAGTGATATAGTGCACATATAATTAATTTATATATATATTCTCTCTTATTACTTTTCTTTAAATAATTATTTTGACTAACAAATCTTTTACTGACAAACATTTAAAAAATAATCTTGAAAACATTTAATTGTAAATCATCTCAGTTATGCTTCATAAATCACATAACTTTTGTCTTAAATATATATAACACTCTTTGAAATATCACTCTACAGAAACATTTCATTTATTGAGATCTGAATTGACTGAGTAACTAAGATCATAATTACTAGCTCCAGGGTGTGGGGTTTATTAAATTGAAGCCGCAACGGTTGGGCAGCCAAAAACATAACCATGTACCAGTCGAAAAAACTACAAGTCGGATCCAAACTCAACTGAACCAAACTGAATTCAAACCCAACTCACCACCTCAGATTAGTAGAAATCTAAATCTATGGCACAGTGGAATGCACCAAGAAACTAGCTCAATGGTTGGTGAGGACCAGAGACACCTGAACTGACACTAATATCGGATAATTAATTGACTAAAATAATTTTAAATTGAATCATATGTATATGTTTAGGTTGCCAACACAGACAGCGAGTATTAACATTAAAATAATAATAAAAGAATTAAGAACTAAGAAACCAAGTGTGTTTAGAAAATATTTAATAATAATACTTTGTTTTGTTTGAATTTTAAATAATGATTATATTAATCATCTCTAGACTTTAACATAGTTTATAATTATAAAAAGAGTTGCGATCCTTATTATATGCCAACAAGTGTTACACAATATTTAAAAGTCTATGGCTATGCCCCCAATAAGAAATAAAAGGCAGATAAAGGTATTCATTTGTAAAGGAAATTATTACTCTAATTTTATACGTAAAATTGTGACATTTATTTTCACATTCGCATATTTATTCATGAAGAGCAAGATATGTATTTTAGGGCCTAATTTTATTCTTTATTAGAAAACTTATTTTAAGATATAATGGAGAATTTGTTGGACTTTAATTTAAATCACTTCATAACGAATTATAGGCATCAGAGTGGGCTTTACGGGAACAAAGAGGTAATGGTGCTGATGAATTATGAGCTATAAAATAAAATTGAAAGATAATAGCTAGTCGATAATTGAAGTTCTATGGCACTATGGTGGCTTGCATCTGACAAGTCTTATGCCCTTTGACTAATATGAACAGGAGAGGAAGTGCTTTCTTCCTCGATAATTTAAAATAGCAGAAATATGATCACCGACCAGCCTAACGGAGTGGAAGATTGTTCTACATAAGCAACGTTTGATGATGATGACTTGATAGTCATCGTTTGAAAACGAAAACCCATATAGAATGCTCTACATGATGACTTGATCAATTAATTGAAGTCAAACGAGCTTTTAATGAAAACTATTTTAAAGTATTTGTAAATCATATTAATTAGGCCCCAATCATCGAGCCCTTCCTGAATCTTAAATAACAAAGTTGAATTAGAATATATTTGATCCTTTATCGGCCCTTTTGCAATAAAACATTTTAAGATTAGATATGAATAAATACATATTGGTGAATAAAAAAAATAGCTGGGGCATAGATTAAAATGGAGCTAATAATTTATTATTAACCAATTATAAAAATAACACACACATTTAATAATCTCTTTCGACTCGATAATTGATAGAATGGTAAATCTAGTTCTAATGGGCGAGAATTACTATTATAATTAATATATTATTATTTGCACAAGGCTATGGAAACAAAGGAGATCATCAAGTCGAAAGATTATTGGCATATAATTAAAAATAAATGATATTAATAAATCACATGATATATATATATATATATATATATATCATGTGATTTATTAATATATATATATATATATATATATATATATATATATAATATAGTTAATGAACTGCCAAGTAAGAAAAGAGAAAGTTTAAAGAATAGAGGTTGAGAGAACTATGATATAAATTTACAGTAGCATGAATAAAAGGTTTTATAAAGATTGTTACATTAAAGAATAAAAGAGCTCTAAAAGGGAGTGTAAAGTAAAGTTCAAAACTCGCCAGAAAGTTTAAGGTTCATTATGAAAACATATTACCAATTTCTTCTGGGTCTGGTTCTTAGGTTACACATCCGAGTTGGTAAAAAAACATAGGCCCACATTTAGTTGATTACTTGAACAGTATTTTAGTGGCTTTTCACAATTTTAGCAGCATGATTGGAAAGGAAAAGATTCAGCAGCTCCATTGAAGATTTTCAGGAAATTTCAGGAACTGATAGCCAGATTCCTGATGTTTAGCCCCTTACCATGATCAAAACACTATTTAAAATGCATAGAGTTTACTGCACTTCTCTACAACAAAGATGGCTTTTTTTCCCAAATTTTTCAGAGTTATATATCCTGTTCTCTGATGCCTTCAGGCTAGGACTTCTTTCATTATCAATGTCTTTAAATTTACTGGTTGTTTTTAGATACATTCCTTCGATAAGGCTTTCAAACTCATTAACTTGAATTCATTTTCTAATTAAAAAATGAATTCTTAAAATCAGAAAATGATTTTAGAAAATGAATTTTTAAAATCAGAAAATGATTTTAATTAGGAAATTCTTATCTTTTTTTCTAATTAATAAAACTTTAACTGTTGTTTTTGGAAAGGGAAAATCTGAAAGCTTATCGAAAAAATGTAGCTATTAATCAATAAAACTTTAACAAATTATTTAAAAATAAAATCAAACATTCCCAACACAATGAAACTTTCAAACAACTATATATATTTAAAATTTTACAAATGTATACGCACAATCCACACAGTTATAATATATAAATTCATGAATAATTCTATCATGAATTTATTAATAGAATTGATCCATTTAAATCTGAAACTAATTAATTTTAATATGCATTTACAAAATAAGTTATTCTTTATGGTAATTAGTGTGGATTGAATGTATAAAGCCCCACTGCATTGGAAATTTAAGGTTAGTACTAGGGTTTGAAGTGGGATTATTGCTAGATGTCATGAAGCTAGGATCGAACTCAGATCCGACTGCTTCAATATATATATATATATATATATATATATATATATATGAGTTCGACTGCTTCAATATATATATATACATATATATATATATATATATATTGTAACCTTCCAGGTTGGCACCAGAAAGAAATGTGGGAAGATCACATTTGTGCTAACAATGGCTAAAGGTAATTAGTTGAGAAAAATGAATTGTGATATAATTTAATATTTAAAATTGAGTTTTTAGGAAAACTAAACTTAAATTGTGATGTAATTTGCTAGTTAAAATTAGGATTTTAACAAAATTAAAATTTTAAATGGGTATATTGATTGGTCGAGTTTTGGTCTATGTGTCTAGTGGTAGATGTTTGTGTATAGTAGAGGATTTACATGTCATAATAGGCAGATGCATAAATATATTATTAATTAGAATATTATTTTCTATATTTTATTTATAAGTTATTGATTATATATTGTCTTAGAATCTTATGTTTTAAAAATGATAAATATTATTTGTAATAGTAAATAACATTTCTAAAATTAATAATTAATGTATAATAGTTTTTTTTATTACTATGTTTATTTTATTCAAACATTGTATTGTTAAAATTTTTATAAATAATATTTCTGGCAAGCTTCCAAAGTTGATTGTCCTAGAAACACAGAAGGCGTGAGTGAAGAGAGACAAAGTTTTTCAAAACTTGAAGAAAGTAAAAAAAATTCCCAAGAGAGAAAATGTAAAAAAAACTTAAAAGAATTAAAAAACTCTCTAAAAGTATTACAACAAATATAAAAAAAACATCACAAGGATTCTAATAATATATTTATGAAAATTTTCTATTATACTACTGGAGTAATAAAACCATGAAGAGATAAACCCAGATGGAAATCAGCTCCAAGTTTCTGTTAAACGATGGTTCAAATTCACTACCTTTAAAATACCTGGATGTCACATAAGTTAAGTAATTATAATTTATTTTTAAAGTATTGCCAAAAGGAAATAATAATAAAATGACAAAATTATTTAAAGTAAAGCTAGATAATTTCTTTTTGATAAATGCTAGGATCAAACACTTAATATTCAATTCTAATCATTTTCTATCAATCTTCTGCAAATTAAAACTTAAAATGAAAAAGTTTATCTACTTAATTTTATATCAAAAAGATAATTTTCTACTGTATATCTTTGCTATTCATGTTTATATAGTGAAATAATTTTAATGTATGCAAATGTCATTTTTAACACCCGTCACGGAATTCTAGGATAAAAAAAAACTCTTATCATTCTTAACAAGTTATGCTTAACAATCGAATAGACATTTTTTTTTTAATGTTATAATTGACTGTTATCTTTGAAATTAATATGTATGTTTCTTTCAACTTTCAAATTTTAAAAGAAACGAACATGTAATAATGGGATATTGACAAATAATTTTTTTTTCTGATTACAATAGATGTATAAACAATTTTTTTTTGTTTTGTGTTCTTTTAAAAAAAAACAACAAAACAATGTAACTTCTTATATATTATAATATGATAATATATTTTGTATGATCCAGAAATTATACTATAGGTGATTATACATATTTGAGTGTGTGCGTGATGCTATAAATTATTATTATTATTATTATTATTATTATTATTATTATTTTTTTTTTTTTTAATTGTATTTAGTATGCTTAATTTCACTAATGAACTTTATTTAAAAAAATAAAGAATTAAAACTGTGTCTAAGTTGAAGGTAGAAATGGTCAGAGACAAGTAGATTATTTAGATTGGGTTTGGAGATATTAATTAATCCTCACATATAGAAGTGTTAGGATAAGTGTGTGGTTAGTGTTTTTCCATGCTTGTCTTTAGTTTTGTATTTGTTAGTGTTAGATTGTATACATTGATTATAACAGATATGTGTTGTATAAAATTTTATCATATGTGTAAAAGATGATTGATTTATAGCATCATCCAAGTTTTATAAATAATCTAATAAAATATATTTCAGGAATACATTATATTTACAATATAATCAAATGCACATATTTGAAAGTATATGATTAATATATTAAATAGTAGTCAATTTTGATTTTACCATAGAAGATATGTAATTGGTTATAAAGGTGTATAAATAATATTTTTTTTATTTATTGTTTATTTTTGATTTTATTTTTTTTAATAACTGTTTTATTGAATAAATAGCCCTATGAATTGCTTGATTATATATGTTCGATTCTCCATTTCCACACACACACATGTATGGTTAAGATATCATAGTTCTAGAATATCTAAATTTGCTAGTATGGGTCGAGTGTTATTTAATCTGTCTGACGATGATAAATCACCATATTACAATAATAATAATAAATTCTACTTTGCTTAGAATAGATGGTGATATGGATATAAAGGTACCTGGTCCTAATCATTATCTATCCTATACTAAATATGATAATTCATGATTGTGCAATAGTTTTAGTATTGAATAGATGCTCTGAACATATTTAAATTAACCTTATAGTATTATTGTTTATAGGCATTTTTATCATCCTTGTTGGCCTCATATATAAAGACCATATCCTATAATCTCAATTGAGCTAATCCATAGAATAATTACAATATAAAACATTTTAAATAAGTTTAAATAAAATTTATAATTATAAATTTTATTCTATTTTGCATAGAATTGGTGCCTGGGCAATTATAAATATAATAAAGTATATAAGTGAAAAGGATGGAGGTTATAGGGAGGGTTAAAATGGTGAGTAATGTGGGGCCTGACAATCGTGGGGCCTGACAATCTTGGTGCCTTATATATTTAGGGTAAAGTGGCTGACCAATCGTGGAGCTCTGTTTAATTAAGTCTCATAGCCTGATATATTTATGGTTAAGTGATGGCATGCAATGTGGATGGCCTGTTATACATGGGTTAAGTGCTCAATATATTTATGGTTTAAATGGTTGCACAATGATTGGTGATCGATTCATCTTTGTTCATATGTGTATTTTGTTCTTTACTGGAGATTATATATTATACATTTTATTATGAATGACACACAATGTGGCAGCATGATTAGTTAAGGATAGTGGAGTGGAATAACAGCCAGTATGTTGGATTTGATGATGATTATTGTATATAGGGGTTAAGTGGATGAACTGGGACCTCAACATTTATGGGTTAAATGCTAGATATACAATTGGGTTAAATGGATGTCCAATCATGGGATCTTGATTACTTAAGTCTCATATCTTGTAGAGTATTTATATTTTTGTTGATATATATTGGCATAAATCTGAGATGAAAAGTAATCCATTGCCATTAGAATTACTTTTTCCTGTTTTAAGTATACAGTTATTGCAAAATTGGTTCCAAAATAAAATCAAGTTGGCAGTTTTTTTATTCAAAGATTTTTTTTTATATTAATCTGGAAGATTAATAGAGATGTTTGATAAAATGGAAACAGGAATAAATGGAGCATTAATTAGAGTTTGAAATAAGCCCATCCCTAAAAGATGTGTAATAGATATATGAATGTCAGATGTATAGTTTAAAAAAACATTTTTTAGGTTAAATAAATAAATACAGCCATGAGACAGCTTAGTTTCAATTATAAAGCTATTTAAATATCACAATTTATAGTAAATGTTAAAGTTGATAGCATTATATATATATATATATATATATATATATATATATATATATATATATATATATATATATATATATATATATATATATATATATATATATATATATATATATATATATATATATATATATATATATATCTTTTGCTTGTCAATTAAATATAGTACTGATGCTAGATAAACATAGAATTATTGATAGTATTAAATTATAAAGTGTTAATATTGTTCATATTTGGAACACTTCTGTTATAGAAAGTCTATAATTTTGAAGGTTAGATAGCATACTTGATTGTGGAGTTTTGTTGGTTGTTTTTTTTCCAAATTTTGGTGATGGATTGAGAATTTTTGTTATTCTCTTAAGTATATGGTGTATTCATGTTACTGGTGATTAATTGTTCTCATTCACTGCTTCAACCCAAATTATGATATCAGTTGTTAATTATCATGAAGCAGTTAACAGTAGTCCTGCCATGATTTTACCTCTAAGACTCCAGAGAGAGCAAGGCATAGTTCTTTCTAATATATATATATATATATATATATATATATATATATATATATATATATATATATATATATATATATATATATATTGGTGTGTGTGTGTGTGTGTGTGTGTAATATTTGTCTCTAAGACTCCTAAGGATGAGCAAGACAATATTTTATAAATAGCCCCTAAGACTTGGATGTAAGCAGGGCATTATCATAGTGTTTATAGTAAAATATTATGGGTTGTGGTAGCTTAGAGTGGTTAAAGTGAGATGATCATCAGAGTGTTCATGGAGCATTGTCTGTTTTAAGAGCAGTGATGGAGTTCTTCTATCCATCTCAAAATTGTGAACTGCTGATAATTATTTTGGCTGTCAGTATTTGTCGGATCTTTAGAAGAATGGATGAATATATAACTTGAATATATAGCTCATTCTTCAAAAGCTATTTTTTATATTCTTATGCAAAGATTGGCATTTACCATGTTTAAGTAAAAATTGTATATCAGTTATCATAATAATTGCATGCAATCATTAATTTGATTTTGGTTATAATTTTTTTTATTTTGGGTTATAAATGCTGGTTATAATATTTGAATGCACCCAGTACAGCATAAAGATAAGTGAATATGTTTTGAATTATTTTGGTCTTTTATCAGTTGTTTGAATTGGTGTAGTTTGCAATATAACTATAGTGGATCATATAAAATTTAATTTATAATTCCAGCTATGTTTAGATTAATGTTATCTAGTCCAATCTTATTGTCTTATTGCCTATGTGTGTGTGGAAAATCGAACATTATAAGGGAAAATAAAATTGTGGAAATTTTATGTCAGTTTAGGTAGTGATGGTGATTTGAATTGTTGGTTTGGGGGAGGTTGGTGCTGGTGATCCTTATTTTCTTAAGAAATATTAATAAATTTTAAGAGATTATAAAATGGAAGAGTTTAGTTTATACAATAGTTTGGGTGGGTCTCAAAAGACACCATCTCCAGACATAGTTGCATTGTCTCCTGACCTTGAACCAGAAAATGAAGCTATAGATAGATCATATGGAGAGTCTAGTAAGATGAGAGATACTATCTCTAAAACCACAGATGGTAACCTGCTAATGTGGTTTAAAGAGATGTTTACAAAATTAGAGTTAGGTCAAACAGAAGTAAAATCAGAACTAAAAGAACTAAAATCTGGTCGAGTAGAAGATAGACAAAAGTCAGAAGAGATGTTTGTAAAAATGAAGTCAGAACTAAAAGAAATAAAATTTAATCAAAATAAGTCAGAGGAGAGGATGGAAGAAATAAAATTGGAAATGTTAGGAATAAAGTCAGACATGATAGAAATAAGAGCTAATACAGTTAGCCAGATGCAAGCTTTTGAAGAGAAAGTATAATGTCAGATGTTAGAGATAAAGGAGGTTAAAGACACTATTAAAAATCAAGCATCTAAATTTGAAACTGTAGAAATAAATGTCTATGCTCAATTGCATCAAATAAAATTAGAAAGTGATAGCGCAGTGGCATAAATTCGAGAGGAGATTAAATAAAATTTTAGTAAAAGCAAAAACATGGTAAAGGATAAGGAATTTGAGTATGTTCAACAGAAATTTGAACAATTTCAGAAAGAATTCAGGGTTATTAAACAAGTTGTGGATAAGTGTCAGGATAAAGTGGATGACAATATTTTAGAAACTCAAGGCCAGTATAGGGTTGGTCAAAATGTAAATGATCAGGTTGTTCAAATGATTAAAAAAATATATAGTTTGACAATAGAAGAAGAAAGCTGTATGAGCCATAGGGCTAAAGCTAGTTGAAATAGATGAAAAATGTCAAAATTTAAGAAAAGAGGTAGATAGTGTAAGGAGTGATATAGGTATGCAGGGTATCTCAGACCAGGTTGAAGAAAAGCTAAATGAGTTTATTTGTGAGTTACAGAATCACCAATTAAAATTAGAAAATTTTATGCAAGAAAAAATAATTCAGGAGCAGAATGCAAAGACAGAAATAAGGATTCCAGAGATTAGGGAAACAGATGTTACTGAGGTTAAAGAGGTCTGTGGTTACCCGACATACCATTGTTCCGAGGAGTTATTAAAAGATTCTAGGCTTAATAAAGCATATTCAAAGAATTTAGGTTTAAATAGAAAAAAAAAGAATTATGGGAAGGATTCACGGGATTCCATGGCCCTTAAATTTTTGTCTATTAAACCTTTTAAAGGAGATCGCACGGAAAATCCACATGAGTTTTTGCAGAAATTTAGAAGAGTTGTTTGCATTATGCCCCTTAACAGACGAGGAAAAGATTGCTATTGCTAGCAATCATCTATACTCATCACCCAAGGACTGGTGGCAGTAATTATTTGAGAGGCCACATAACTATGGGGATTTTAAGTACCTATTATTAAATAGTTTTTGGGGGAAGATAAGCAAGACAACTTGAGATATCAAGTATTGCAAGAAAGATATAATCATATGAAAGGTAGTTATACTCAATTTTTGAGAAAGCAAGTCATCAAATTAAGAACTCTTACTGCATACCCTTTGTCTGAACAACAAATAGTTAGGGTATTGTGCCATAATTTGCTGAGACACATCAAACAAGTCTTGATAGCATCAAACTGACAAACGATTGAAGAAGTAATTAATGTTTTAGACTCAATAGAGATTAGTGATTGGGGAGGAGATGCTATGGCTAAGATTAATAAAGAACATAGCCCAAATATGAATAGCATTACTACCCTAAATAGGTCACGGTGGAGTCAAGACAGAGATATGCAAAGTAGGAGTAGATATAGAGGTAGGCCTCCAATTCAGTGTAGGCCATATTATAATCCTTACCCACATATGGGGAGGGAAGATGACGTTAATATGCCATCCACAAGTGGGATAATAATCCATAAAAGGGATGAAACCACTATCAAGAAACCTGGAGCATTAAACCAATAGGGACCTCAATGGTATATTCCTCACTTTGGGGCCCTATTCATAAAGATTTGGGAAACTATAAGCTGGTTAATTAACAATTTTGATTTTGATGTTAAGCACTGGGAATATGAAGGTTTGCTTGAACCTCTCATTTCATATAGCTGTCCAATAATTAGCATTACCATTTTGGGATTAGTTGTGGATGCTTTGGTCGATTCTGGTAGCCAAGCTTCTGCAATTTCAGAGGAAATGTATGTGAAAATTACGCAAGTCAACCATTCTATTCCTACCTTACCACTTAAATCTCTTCAGGTAACCCTTGCAAATGGAAGGAAGGTGAAGTTGACAAATAAACAGATTTTCATTACTGTTATGGTTAATAACTTAGAGCTTATGCACGTGTTCTTGATCATGCCCGGACTGGTTCATGAGGTCATAATCACTTCAGACTTTATGACCTTAATCATTGTTAAATTAATTATGGCAACCACACTTTTATGTGCCAAGAGGAGATTTGCCCTCTCATAGGAGATTTCATTAGTCAGGGTAGTCAATTGATAGCTATGCTGGAGACATCAGTTGATGTAAATATAAAGATGAAGTTAGACAGTTCTGGTATCATAGGATCAGAATACTATAAACCCTTCTTTCAATTGTTGCTTCAGTATAAATTTATCTTTTCTAGAGTACCCGGCATTATCAAGGGATATATTCATAGGATTAAGCTCAAGAACAATGAACCTTTCCAACAACGCACCTATCCTATCCCACACCAATAGCAGACAGAAGTCCAATGACAGATCCAAAAGATGCTCGATAGGGAGATTATTAAGATTGGCCCCTCACCATATGTAAATCCTCTCATTGTGGTGAAAAAGAAAGATGGTTCTCTTCGAGTATGCTTGGATGCATGTATCTTTAATAAACATACTATACCTAAATGTGATATTCCAATGCTAGTACAATAATTGTTGCTTGGGTTTCAGGGAAGGAGAGTCTGTTCAACATTTGATCTAACTGCCAGCTATTGGAAGATTCCATTACATCTCAAGGTTCAGTAATATATGGCTTTTTGTCATCAAGGCCATTCGTATATGTTTCAGAGGATGCCATTTGGCCTGATTAACAGTGGGGCAGGCCTGATCAGATGTTTGAATGCAATCTTTTCTTGAAAGATCAAAGAATTAATAGTCATCTACTTTGATGACATTGTTATCGCATTGGATGATCTAACCCAACATTTGGAACACTTGAATTTATTTTTTTCAGAATGCTCACTTCATAACATTAAGATCAATCTTGAGAAATGCTTCCTAGTGGCTGGAGAAATATCCACCTATGGCCATGTAATTAGTAATCAGGGAATAAAACCTCATCCCAATAAAATATCTGCAATTCAACAATTTCCTACACCCAAATCTAAGAAACACTTGAGGTCATTTTTGGGAGTGTGTAATTATTACCATCATTTTTACAAGAATTTCTCATGATTCCCTCCATTCATCTATATTATTAAAGAAATCTGAGCCCTGGGTTTGGACTAAAGACCATGATGGAGAACTTCAAGTTATTAAGTTATTAAGGATAATTTTTTGAAGACAGTTATATTAGCATATCCAGACTTTCAGAAATAATTTTACCTACAAACTGACAGTAGTGGGTTTGGACTAGGTGTCATACTATACCAACTAGATAATGATGGGAAACCACAGGTTCTTTATTTTTTGAGCCGACACTTGAAGGGACCAGAATTAAACTACAATGTGACTGAATGGGAGGCTCTGGCCATTGTCTGGGGGTTCCAGAAGCTGAGGCAGGTTCTATTGGGATCTCAAGTAACTGTACTATCAGACCATAGAAGCCTAGAATTCTTAAATAGAAGTTACTTACATAATGACAGACTGATTTGTTGGAGCTTATATCTTCAGCAATTTTCTTATCGGCTCATTTATTATTCTGGCCATAATAACACTGTTGCTGACATCTTAAGTTGCCATCCCATTACTATAACATATCAGAATCCATGTACTGAAAATATTATTATTTGTAATTTGACCGCACTACTGGAGGACAAAATAACTAAGAGTTATAAGAATTTACCAACATTACAAGTACAGGACAATGAATTAAGGAGAATAATTGGTGTGTTTGTAAACTCTGCCAGTATGAATGGAGGCAAAAGATATGTTGAAAGGGTTAAGGCTAAATACAAAATGAAAGATGGGATTTTACTGAGAAAATTAGATGGGACTGAGGGTAATTCATGGAGGGTGATGATTCCAGCATGCTTAGTGGACAAATTAATATATTATGTTCATTGTCATTATGGTCATTTTGGGGTACAAAAAATACAGCCAATTATCAAGGAACATTTTTACTTCCAGAACATGATGGAACATATCATGACTAGATTGAAGGATTGTGAGATCTACTTAAAGACTAAATACCAAAACAAAACCTATGTGGGGACACAACACCCCATTTTGCCTAATCAACCGAATGAATTACTAGCCCTGGACTTTTATGGACCCCTTCTTCCTTCTAACTGCCAAAAGTTTATTCTTGTAACATACGATGTATTCTCAAAATTTGTTTCAGCTTTTACAGTCCCAAAGGCTGATGCCAAGAATGTTGTGAAACACCTAGAGACATCACAATTTACTGTAGTAGGTAAGCCTATCTCTATTTTCACTGATCATGACACTGCTTTTATTTCAGGCTATTCAAAAAAATGGTGTCAAAAGAAGAATATTCAGCACATCATGTGTTCCATAAACAACCCACAGTCAAATCCTAGTGAAAGGATCATGTGAGAACTCAGTTGATTATTCCGGGTATATGTAGGTGGAGTCCACAGGCAATGGGTGCATCAATTGCCACAGACTATACATTATATTAATGTTACAATTAAGGAATCCACAAAAATGTCACCAATTCATTTACCTTTTGGTAAAGTGGAACCCTTATTAACTAAAACCTGTTTGCCTCCTGTTCAAGATAACATTGATGTATCACATGATTTGACACTAGCCTGAGCCAAGATCGGAAAAGATGGGTGTTAAGCGTATTCACCATCATAGGGCTAGCTTGCATTGTTTCAAAATTTACGACAGCATAATGATCAGAACTCACCATGTTAGTAATCTTAAGAAACACACTTTTCAGAAATTTCTTAATCTCTATGAAGGTCCCTATGAGATAATGAAACAGGTGGGAAAAAGTGCATTTTTACTTTCTACACCTGGAGGAATATGAGGAACCTATAATGCTCGCAGTTTGGTTCCATGTCCTGCAAGACATGATTAATAAAAGTCATACATATTGTTCAATATAGAATTTAGTTATTTTTTTTGCTTATTTAATGTTGCTAAAATATAATAGGAACAAGTGTTTGTAAAAGCATTAGATGTTTTTTATTGTTTTATGTTTATTTGATAGACATAGTTTTCTAATTGAGGAATGATTTTAATGTAAAATTTAATGTGTTATTAATATTGATTGTTGTTTATCCAATTCATTTTTCTTTCATAAGGGGAAGGATTGTAACCTTTGATGTTGGCACCATAAAGAAATGTAGAAGGGTCACATTTGTGCTAACAATGGCTAAAGGTAATTAGTTGAGAAAAATGAATTGTGATATAATTTAATATTTAAAATTGAGTTTTTAGGAAAACTAAACTTAAATTGTGATGTAATTTGCTAGTTAAAATTAGGATTTTAACAAAATTAAAATTTTAAATGGGTATATTGATTGGTGGAGTTTTGGACTATATGTTTAGTGGTAGATGTTTGTGTATAGTAGAGGATTTACATGTCATAATAGGCAGATGCATAAATATATTATTAATTAGAATTTTCTTTTCTATATTTTATTTATAAGTTGCTGATTATATATTGTCTTAGAATCTTATGTTTTAAAAATGATAAAGATTATTTGTAAAAGTAAATAACCATTCTAAAATTAATAATTAATGTTTAATATTTTTTTATTACTATGTTTATTATATTCAAATATTGTATTTTAAAAAATTTTAAAAAATAATATTTCTGGCAAGCTTCCAAAGTTGATTGTCATAGAAACACAGAGGGCATGAGTGAAGAGAGACAAAGTTTTTAAAAACTTGAAGAAAGTAAAAAAAATTTCCAAAGGAGAAAATGTAAAAAAAAACTTAAAAGAATCAAAAAACTCTCTAAAAGTATTACAACAAATATAAAAAAACATCGCAAGGATTCTAATGATATATTTATGGAAAATTTCTATTATACTACTGGAGTAATAAAACCATGAAGAGATAAACCCAGAGGGAAATCAGCTCCAAACTTCTGTTAAATGATGGCTTAAATTCACTACCTTTAAAATACCTGGATGTCACATAAGATAAGTAATTATAATTTATTTTTAAAGTACTGCCAAAAGTAAATAATATTAAAATGACAAAATTATTTAAAGTAAAGCTAGATAAATTTTTCTTGTTAAATGCTACAACCAAACACTTAATATTCAATTCTAATCATTTTCTATCAATCTTCTGCAAATTAAAACTTAAAATGAAAAAGTTTATCTACTTAATTTTATATCAAGAAGATAATTTTCACTGGTATAACTTTACTATTCACGTATATATAATGAAATAATTTCAATGCATGCAAATGTCATTTTTAACACCCATCATGGAATTCTAGGATCAAAAAAAACTCCTATCGTTCTTAACAAGTTATGCTTAACAATCGAATAGACATTTTTTTTTATGTTATAATTTACTGTTATCTTTCAAATTAATATGTATGTTTCTTTCAACTTTCAATTTAAAAAGAAAACTTAACATGTAATAATGGGATATTGAC